>JBBPJQ010000011.1:0-89436 GCA_038088795.1 Boletus rex-veris
TAAGCACTGCATGGTCTGTGCACTTGTATTAGTAGTATAAATACTATAGCCAAGCGACCAAGACTCTCTAGTCTTGTTCTCTTGGAGTTTTCCCAGAACATCTCACTAGTACTCTTGCCACTTCAGACACTAGACCCTTAGGTGGGTTCTGGTCGTTTCAGTACCTTTATTTAAGATCTGTGAGACTGTGCAAATCTGTGCAGATCTACATAGCCTAGAGCTGGTTTGCTGATGTATCTCAGGGTGGGTGGACTCCACTGAGTCTGTGCATTGTCGAGCTGAATAGAATTAACGAATGGCAGAGCTGACAGCTCAAATAGAGCTGGATTGTATTGGAAGTGGTAGGTAGCTTTGTGCTGCTGTTTCCAAGCTTGGAGCCATCATATCTGGTATCACAACATTCAGATTGAATGGCCATGCTCTGGTAACACAGAATGCTGACTTGATGTTCTCCGGGGTGAAAACATGACTGTGCGCTCATTCATAAATGGTAATAAAGTTGGCCTTCATAACTTTTTGGCTGGTGGCATTGTCATACTGATCTTGTTCTTGTGACCAGCAGTTCTTCAAAGCACCAAAGATTGTGATGTCAAGGCCCTGGTAAACATGGGTGGTATGAGCAGGATAGCATAGTACATGAATATCATGGTCCTGGACATAACTAAGGAATTCTTTCATGTAGTGTGAGTTGTGACCATCGACAAGAAGCAAGCATAGCTGTCCATTTGCCCAAGCCTGGAAAAGTAGTGCAAAATGCTAGACATGCTTCTGAAATTGTGCTTCTGAGATTGGAACTTGGAACTACATAGGTCATGCTCAAACACTGTTAGAATCTAAAGTGTCATTTCAGGTGTACTGTTTCTTCCTTATTCCTTGTGATCTTCCATTGAAATATATTAATACTGTTGCCATCATTTTGGCACCTTCATCCACCTCTGAAGTCCACTAGAATCCAGCTCAAATTTCTCTCACAGGTTCACTCATCATTGCCTCCATAGTGTGAATGTCTTCTTATCTTGCTGACCCTTATCTTCTGATATATATATTCTGTAGCTTATTGAAATTTATTTGCTAGGGACTGCAACTTGTTGAGTTAGGGCCTTTGTTTTTCATATTAAAGTATATATTCATGATGAGCACCAATGATCTGCCGGCAGATCAGGCAACAAGAGCATAACCAAGTATAGCTCACATATATATATATAGAGAGAGTACAAATGAACAAGACATGCCTCTTGACTCCGTACCACCACCATCCCCCTGTGGGAATCTTTCTCCCCCCTCAAGCACTCCTGCTCACCCTCCTCTCCATGCAAGATCTGCCTCTCCAAGGTCAGAAGGGCATTCCACCACTTCCCAAAGGGTGCATTTCGTGCCCGCTTCATCCCCCCCACCATTCCCCAGTATATTCTAAAGGTCTATGCTGCCAACCCTTTCACATGGTCCTGGACCATCCGGGATGGCCCCCACAAGGGTAAAGTCTATTCTGTTCCCACCATATCCACGTCCTGCCCGTCCAATGCAGGAAAGGCTCTCCACTGGGTTGTGTCTCTTTTCCACTCATATGTACAAACTCCACCTCAATGCCCAGGCTGTGAATCCCCCTACTGGGAGAGTGCTGCCAGTATACCTCTGCCTGTACCAGAACAACATGCTGGTGCATTTCCGTGCCCAGCTGGCTTTAGCCAAATCCCCCCCCCCTTCAGCCCCACAACCAAAGCCCCAGAGGACACCTGCCCTCATCCCCTCTACCCAGATGCATCCACCAGCAGCCACCTATGCCTCCGCAGCAGAAGTCTTAGAACTCCAACAGGAAATCTCCAAGCTGTGGGCTTCCCTAGCCACATTATGTAGTCAGCTGGCATCCCCCTCACCCCCCTCTCCAGTCATTGCTTCCACAGTGACACCAGCCTCATGTTTCTCATCTGCATCCCCTATCTCTTCTGTCAGCACGACTGTGAATCAATCCGCCCCCCGGATCTTACCATGGCTCCAATGGATTTTGGACCAGCCTTCCTGCCCATTGTGGCTTCATGCCTCATCAGATTCCAGCATGTCAGTCCTCCTCAGTTACGCTGTCCCTGATGACATACCCCGGGTGGTTCAGGTCACATCCAGGAATAGCCTCCCCCTTTACATTGGATTCGACTCCAACGGCGACTTTGTAGTCGCTCAAGCCTCCCCTCCCCATCTCTTAGATGTTTCCTTCTAGATCCCTGACCAATGGAGCTGCAGGGAACTCAGTGTCGCAGCATTCATGCGGGACGCTTCCAAATGTCCATTCCCTATTGCCACCAGGTAATTCAGACTGATAGAGCCTCTGTCTTTGCAACCCCTAGTACCATAACTTGGCTTCCCAAGTCCCTACTCACCCTCCCAAATTTTCTTCTGTTTGCTCCTTTGTGCTCACAGCCCACTATGCGGTCACCCCTTTCATAGCCCCACACAGGCTAATGCTTGGACTCTGAGTCAATATCATATAAACATGGTTACAATTGATATAGCACACAGACAAGTATACTTAGTTAGCCACTCGCATGTACTGTCTGACATGGGGCTAAGCCCTACCAGACAATAAACATGGATTAAATTTAAAATATATATATATATATATATATATAGAGCACCATCCACTAGTGGATGGTGCAATGAGAGAATAACCTAAGTAGATATCTATGATGTCATAGTGCCATCCACCAGTGGTGCATTTAGAATATAACAAAACACTTACTATACTCTTTTCCAACAATTTTTGTTATATTTCATCAAATGCTTGCCAACCAACACTTTTCAGTGCACTGGTAGATAAAAGCAAATAAGTGTGAGAACTTACTTACATCTTGAGTTGCTATCACCACCTTCCGCTTTTAGTGACTAAAACAAACAAGGACACACAAGAGAGTCATGTGATGCTATCCTGATATGCCCAAGAATGAAGAGATGAGAGGAAATCTGAAATAATAACCATTTATGTCAACAACAGAAACTAAGGTGGGTAGCACAACTGATGAGGCATTTGTGCCAGAAAATCAACCAAGATTGATTCAAAAGAGAAGTGAAAAGCTAACGAAAGGAATGATCAACATTATTATGATGACCAGTGGATCAGATCATGGAGCAAGGAGGGGAATGGATCACAAGATATAATCAGAGGAATCAAAGCAAGTGGCTATCAATGGAATGTCATTGGAATTAGAATATTGGGGAGGAAAGGTACAAAGAGATGATGATGGAACACAGCAACTGGGCTGATGCTTGGCACAAATGGGCAAAACAGGACTTCAAGCCCACCCATATGGCATAGCTTTCTGATCAGACTGGTCAACATGTCTGATGCTTGAAATATTCAGGAAAAAAAAGAGACTTATATACAAGGAAGCAGAGATGGCATTGGCTGTAGTAGAAAGGAGTCTATTGAAAGGGAATTAATCTTGGAGATTCATAACCAGTTGTCTTGATATGGACACACTCCTCCAGACTAGGTCTATATTTAAATCTTTCATTATGGTCTATATTTACCCCATCATTCCCATCAAACATGCAACCATCATAACACTTAGCTGGGCAGTGAACATAAAGGATAGGTTATATAGGGAACAGCTTAAAACTAAAGGAAAGGATGAATGTACAAGGTCATAGTATAATATGGATTGTGCAACCACAGTATAATCAAAGTACAACTCACATATATATATGGTGAGCACTATTGCAGTGCTAGTATATCAGGCAACCACAGCACAACCAAATATCTATGATCATTAGTAATCAAAGACACTAGTGAGGAACAAAACGGTAGCAAAAATCAGGCCATTTCATGGTGGATTTCGACCAGACCTTGGCCTTGACTGGTCCTAGACAAATCCTACAGTCACTACACTTTCCCCTACCCAAAACAGCCAGTGCAAAAAATAAGATAAAAATTCAATCAACACTGACTATCCTCTCAAGATGATTTCCTATTCAAATCAAGTCTATCTACATCAATCATTCAAAACCTTTTGTTAGCTTTGGTGATTTCGCACCTCATTTATCATTCATTTCATGTCCTGATGGTGACCATGTTGTTCCCCATGGTCACTTTACTTACCTACCGCTTATTCAGCTTCTCTTTAGCTTGTTGTGGTGTTTCTACCCATACAAGACTTTACCTTTGCACTTCCCAGTCCATTGTGGCTAACTTGTTTATGGTTGTTTACTTTGAAGCGCAGTTACTCCCTGGAGCACCACATTGTATCCTTTGGTTACTTACTGTGGACTCCAGGTCAGTATAGCATTGTTATAATACCTCTCAATACTCTCAATATTATTTTGGTTACTCACTGTGGACTCCATAGTTGTCCTGAGTTGATCCAGCAAGTGGCTAGTCCGCTTCAATTAGCATTTTCGCTCTTAACACCTTTTGCAATCGCTACTGACACCTCCAAGTGTGCCTCTGGTGCCATCTGAAATGCTTCAAATGGCTGCTCCTACCTGTTCCAATCATTCTCAGGAAATTAAAAAAAATAGTCGATGATGGTGTACCTGAGCTTACCAGTGCTGGCAAGAGGTAAATGGTTTATGAGATGCAGAGTACTGTTGGTCAGGTGTACATGGGATGGGGTAGCAAGGATAAGTTGTAAATGGGAGAAGTTAATACAGCTACAGGGTCACATGGACAGATGGTTGAGTACACAAGGTCACAAGGACATGCCATGAATGGAAGAAGTTGATAAAGATAGGGAGGGGGGTCATATAGATGCGAGCTGCCTGCATGCATGGGCAGGCATCAATAGTTGAGTACATAAGATCACCAGGACATGTCATGAATGGAAGAGCTATGATGTTGTGAGGATGTGCAGCATGGATCGAGCTGCCTGTAGTAAGTGCAGGCAGGGCCCATAGTATCAATGGTTGAGTACACAGGGTTAAGTTAGTTTTTAGGCATCAGAGGAGAGCATGCTGAGAGAGAGGCCACAAGAACGATGTTCAAATTGCTTGTCCAAGTGCTGGAATGGTGTGCATACAGGATACTCAGTGTTGCCTCATGTATATATGATTCCATTTCTTCCCCATATCCACTGCATGATCTGACATACCATTATGCCATTGCCAGATGTGACCAAGGTGTACCTTCATAATTTATGCTCCAATGTTCATCTACAGAAATGTGGTAGCTCAAGCTGATGCATTCAAACTTTGGGACTGCATGCAGAACACAACTGATTTGAGCTGAAAGACTGGCTCACTATGGATTTGCCCACATTACTACCTGAAAACCAAGGAGATGCATATGCCATTGTTGGCAATGATGATGCATGGTTCCAGAGCTCTGCAATCACGTTAATCATAGTCCCATGGCAGTGGCCCAGGGCCCTTGAAGTCACACTTTAGTCCTCATAAATCAACCATGTTTGAGATTATAGATGGACATGGGCTCTTATGAGATACATCATTTAAAAAAAGCTCTGTAACACTTTTTCCATTACTTTGTTTCATTTTCTGTTTTGCATGGAAAGGGGGTGGGTGCATAGAAGCATGAGTTGGTTGAGTGTGTCACAGGTGGACATGTTTCAACAGGGCATTATATGATCATGAAAGACATTAAGTATAATAGATGGCCATTCATCAGCAAACAGACCCAAAGATTGAACAAGCAATTGTCAATTTGAATGACAAGGATTTTAAAGAATTGGGAGCTCAACCAGCTTCATTATGTGAAAGTTGGCTACATTGTGGAAAAGTGAACAAGGTAGGGTCTGCAGCAGTTATTGTTCTAGCAGAAGCACTTCCTCATGTTGAATGCCAACAGTGTATACAGATCAAGGTGTGGTCATGGCCTCATCTGCATGCGTTCCTGTGCCTGTGTCCATCCAACCAGTCTCCCATGGGGATGGAATCTTCTGCATCCCTGGCTGGATGGTCCCCAATCTATGTCCTGGTGCACTGTGAACAGGAAGTCTCTAGACTCTGAGATGATCTACTGGTGTTGTGCCATTCTGAAGTAAGTAATGTCTGTTAATGAAATGTGCATTTCATAGTAGTGTATTGTATTAGAATTTGAGATGACTTCTAAATAGATACTCATTGATTTTTATACATTGCAAGTAGTACAAGTATCATGCCTTATTGAACACATGAACTACAGTATGCTACTCTTATGTGACAGTTGTCTCACCATATGCATCAATGTAGTATTGCAATCACAAAATCAGGAACACATACATCTCCTCAGCCACAGCCCTTTGTGCTTCTCTGAACTACTTTTATTTCATGTTGTCAGGTAGGTACTCAAGGATTGGCAAGTGGTCAAATGATTCTTTCTCCTGTGCAGTCAGCTCTGTCTCTTCATGGCTGGTGAGAACACAATTCTCACATACATATGTAAGTTGAAGAACATGGCTGTTAAATTTTCAGTTTTCAGTGTGGTGAGTGTGTGCATCACCTGTGCACAGCCAGTATTGTGGTATGACTTACCTGTGTCAACAAAGCTCAGAAGATAAACCCTCCTTCTCAATGATGTTTAACAATTTGATCTTTGCATTCTTCAATGATTTAAATAATATCACATACATTCTTTGAGAATGTCATGTGTTACGATAGTATCATGAAGATTCAAATTGATGGAAGCAAACTCTGTCAAGTTGAGGCAGTGGAGATTATTAGTGAACTGGTCTCTTAGAAGACTTTGGAAGATGTATAATTCACAGCTGACTTGCTGCCATGAATGAATTGAAAAGGTGTGTGAAGGGAGCTTTAGGGTATTTGTAGGAGATGGGTGATTTGGCCAATCAAAAGATGGTGAGAGAGAGATTGAGATTGATGTGGGATGCTGGCTTTTATATGTTCAAGTTCATGTGCATTGTTTACTACCAGTGGTCCAATGGAGAAGTGGACCCCATCCATCATAACTTTCATGACATGTTAGGTCCTCAAATTAATCTGTAACCATAGGTGGCATCTGCAGTGACCCCAAAATGAAACATTGTGCCCTGAGGCTGGAAGTATATAAGGTTGTAATGAAACCTTGTGATCATTTGCATGAATGTGGCCAAGCAGGATTGAGGATATGGTGTTGGCCATGGCCCCTTAATTCTTTGAAGTCTTAGTCTTGCTCTACAAAGGTGTTATCTCTGATTCAAAACTTTCTTGAACCTTTGACTTGAACCTTAAATTTTTTAGTTTCCACTGAATCAGAAATGTGGTGGTTTCTGCTGCAAGCATATGGATTCAACTATGGTCATTATTGTGATGATTCTCCATTATGTCAGCAATGGTGGTACAAAGGTATCAGGCAGTAATGTCCATCAAGCATGTAATATTGCTCCACTGAGATACTGAAGTGTAGCAGCTATAGCAAATAGGGTCAATGACTATTTACTCCACATGCTGCATGTGAATTCCCACTATTGAACTTGGCACAATGTGTCAGCACAAATGAATATCATCAATTCAACCAACTTGATGTTAGCCTACATGGTGCCATATTCATTGCCACCAACAACAGAGGATAATTGTGCAAGTGATAGGGTTAATGGAGATGTGAAGGTAACATAAGAAAGATGACATTATAATGTATCAGCCTCACAAATATTGATCATAAAGACAGTATTTGAGGCACTATAGTATGAAGTGGAGGGGTTTATATAGTGTACGTATGGCTTGTACTGTGTCTTGAATTGAGGTGAAGGTATGGCTATGGATATCCATACAATAGAACAGTATTACTCTGCATGTAGTAGCAAAGTAAGTGATTTCCATTGTAGAGGATCATTTGTCTCTGTGGTTTCCCCAGTCTCGCTTTTATCCACTCCATTGCTGTAAAGACCATCCCACAAAGGTTCCAAGCTAGATGGCTTCAGCTTCACTTGACTCCCACGTTGAATGATGGCATTTGCTGCTACAGAGTTTTGTAGACCAATGATCTTGACATTGGGTTTGAAAACCCTTGGATCCATGAAATCCAGGTTGATGTCATGTCAGAGTTTTCAAGGACACACATGAGCCCATATCCCAGTGTCATGTCAGCAAAGTTCCACTGGATGTCATATTTGCTTGGCATGATCGCCCCTGGCCAATCTATGGCATGCTTTGGCAATGTATAGTAAATATGTTGTTCCATGTACCAAACCAGAAAGCAGAATAATCATGGATGGAATGTATGTGAAAAGTGTTGAGAGTGAAAATGCTAATTGAAGTGGACTAGCCACTTGCTGGATCAACTCAGGACGACTCTGGAGTCCACAGTGAGTAACCAAAGGATACAATGTGGTGTTCCAGGGAGTAACTGCGCTTCAAAGTAAACAACCATAAACAGGTCAGCCACAATGGACTGGGAAGCGCAAAGGTAAAGTCTTGTATGGGTAGAAACACCACACAACAAGCTAAAGAGAAGCTGAATAAGCGGTAGGTAAGTAAAGTGACCATGTGGAACAACATGGTCACTGTATCAGGACATGAAATGAATGATAAATGAGGTGCGAAATCACCAAAGCTAACAAAAAGTGCATCACTGGATATATGAAGGAATCACTTCCTTACCCTCATCACCCTTGACATTGAGGGAATCACCTTCACCACTAAAGCAACCTGCTGCCTTCTTCCCATCACAGTAAGAGACTGCCTTCTGAGACACCTTCTCCCAATCCATCACCTGAGTTCCCAATGCCTCCCTGGCTGCATCTAGCACTGCCATCGCTTCCTGCAACCAGGACTTGCAGGTCCAACTGGGATTGCATGGAGGATCTCGAGCATCCGCTCTATCCTCCAAATCTTGGCAATGGTAATCATCATTGCATGAGGAGTATGTTTGTGGCAGCCACTCCAATGTCTTGTTCCTCGAAAAACCATTCTTATTTACCACCAGGATGAATCCTCTCCTTTGCATGAAGTCTGATTACATGCCTCATGAATCCTCCTATGCATGCTTAGGCTCTACATAATACTAATAATATGGATGAGGACCATGATGAGAGGTGAAGTGGGGGTAATGCTGCACTCGTCCCTTGACCCCTTCCTCTGATCATGTTTCTCTGTTACATTTCCCACTGGTCTGCTCAAAGATCTCCATAACTCGATGAAACATCTGACTGCATAATTAATTTCATCATGATGACCATCAAACTCACCAGACTGATTGTGAAAGTTCCAGTATTATGAAGAGAGACAGGGACCCTAGCTATGCACTCACTTATCTATGTCCTATTCCTCCCTGTTATGTTAGGATTGACATTGAAATCCAAGCACTGCAGTCTTGGAGTGTAAGTGGGAGCCAAACCCAATACTAGACTTCAGTGTAGAGGTGATACAAATTTATATCCAACAATGTCCCAGTCATGAGTATGTGATCTTCATCACACTTCACAGTGGGGCCCACCTAGAACAAAGCCAACTAGGACTATCCACTGTCTGTGAACAACAACAAAGAGAGGATGGTGATGAGGAGAAGCAAGAAGCATGGCCCAGAAGATGTCGAGCAACATCATCAGCACCCCATTATGTCTAGACATCCTGTACTACCCTGGGCCATGCTAGTAAAAGATCTGAGAACTGGCAGCCAGTTTGGGTGTCAGCTCAGGGCTCTGCCTCCACCTATGTTTGTTGGCTCCTCTTGAAGACACTGGACACCTTTGAACTTCGCCATACAAATTCCAGGAATAATCCTGAGTCAAGCCTTCACCCCAACTGCCAAGAGTCATCCATGTGGGGAAAGACATATGGCCTCATCTGCCATATCCCATTTAGATCAGCATCCATCATTGGACCAATGCAACTTGAAGTGTGCTACTAGAATGAAAAGAGGCATGCCATCAATTCCCACAACTGCCATGTCATCACCACATGGGGACAAAACACAAGACAGAGCCAGAACCACAGGCTCAGAATTCATTCCCCCAATCTGATGGCTTCAGGGAAATGTTCAAGTCTGAAAAGGAGCACTTCGACAAATCCAAGGCAGAGCCAGAGGAAGAACTCCCCACCCACTGTCATGCTGATAAGGGTATGGGAATCCTTCTCTTCAAATGAGATGACATCGACAATAGCACTGGTCAGTACTATAATGATGAAGATGGCCTCTGGACAAATTTATAAAATGGCTTGAAGCTTGAACGCTGGAAAATGGTAACTTACACCTCATCTTGACCAGAATGTTGCACCAATTCCTATGGTATCAAAATGTCACACTGCTCTAAAATGTATCTCACCTGACACCAATGTGTGCTGCATTACATAAGCTTTTCCTCCTTCATCTGCAACCACTACCATCCACTGCCAATGATTTGCCCATCACCATTCTTCTTTTGTACTGATGTCAATGGAGTGAAATGTAGGTTTTCATTCAGTGACTCAAGTATGTCTTTGGTCCAAGAGGAAATCGATTTGTATGTCCCATCTTTTTTCATTGCAGCTTTACTCAACTAATGCATACAGATGTTGTAGCTGGCATTGAGCGGCATCTTGGCTATTTCACCTGTGCACAATTCAATGCAACATGATATTATCCATGTGTGAGTTCAATTTTGTTGTCATTCTACCCTAAATCTTAGTTTGTATGCTAGTATTTCATACACATAAAGTCACTCAGTGCTCCCAACCACATTGGGCTTTGTTGTACATTGAATGGCTCATTGTCAATCAGGTAAATTATGAACTGACTCCAGGCTGAGAATCCCAACATGAATATCTGATTTTCCACTCCCACTTGGGTAAGTCAAATTGATGCAATCCAGTTGACAGCAAGCCAAGGACCCCAACTACCACAGAGCTGCTGATTGGGTGAGGATTAGGTCTCTGCAACATGGACTAATCCCAAATCATTCACACATCGTTGTCACACATGGCTATGAACTTTATCAATCTTGATCAGTCACATGTCACAGCACTGATGATTTTTAAACAAATCCTCACAGCTCTGCTCCAAAGTTGTACATTGGGTGTGCCAGGTCCCCCCATACATCTAATGCACTGATGTTGGTTCCCAACCCCCAGCAAGGGCTCTAACCAATACCCCCATGTTCAACACTGTATGGGAAGACATCTGCCATGTTCACAATCCATCCTCTCCCCTCATCATGGAACATGAGCTCAGAGGTTCTGCCATCTTTACTTAGTTTGTTGACCCTATGGCCAATGAGGGTGTGCTGTCCCCCCTTATTGGACATCGACCTCTCCCAGCTCATTAAAATTGAAAGTGCTGACACTGTGGGCTATCAACTTCCTCGCCCCTAAGGTGCAAGTCTCATATTGCACCTTGTCTGTCCCTGCTTTTGTGCAAGGCCAACCCCCCTACCCTTCTACCAAAGATTTACTACAAACTCCATGAAGCTAATGCTGGTTTCTGGGTGGCTGCCTCTGGGCAAGGATGTCCCAAAAACTAGGTGGACACGAACTGATGAGAACCCTGTTCTAGGAAGTCTATGCCGACAGCCTTTTCTTCTCCTTGGAAGACAGGTAGGTGCTTCAATTTTTGTAATAAGTTTTGCACCATGGCCTGAAGTGACTATTCCCAAGTGACATGGGCCTAAGTTAGTAATTAGTAAGTTACGGCATTAACCAGACTGGTCCAGATGTTGTCACAGCTTTGAGCTCGGGGAGTGGAGGGAAACTGATGTATGTGACCCTTCAGGAAAGATGTGGTTCCCTGTGGATGAATGAAGGAAGATTTGTTAGAGATGCAAATGTCAGGAATGCAAGAGCGATTGTGGTGGCCTCCAAGGGAAATGACATTATGTTGTTGTGGAAGAATTCCTATACAATCCATACATCCCCAGTGAGCAGCAATCCACAGCAACTGAGTACCCCTAGGGCAGTGGCTTCCATTGCACCAATGCCTTGCCTTTGCTATCAGAATGCCCTGACTCAATCAAGGCACATGCAACATTGTGATATGCTCTGAGACTCAATGAACTATTTGCAGCAATATAGATTCCACCCCAAGAAAAATATCTCATGTTGGATATTCTGAGTGAGCCAGACTTGGATGTGCTTCCAGAAGGGCTTGTGTCCTCTGGGGTCAATCCTCAACCCCCTCCCCAGTGCCTGGTGAGTACTTCTTCGGCATGTTGACTTCATAATTATATTAGTGTAAAAAATAAAATAAAATTCAATCAATGTTGACTAGGATCCTTTGAATTAAGACAATTTCCTACACAAATCCTACACAAATCAAGCAACAAAGCCTACACAATTTTGCAATAATAGACCCATAGATTTCATAGACTTTTGCCTTGACTTCTGGTCATGGGAAGGTCCCAGGAGCCTCCAACTGACAACTGGACTGAAAGAAACCAGTCCAAAACAATCATACATTCATTACAACCACTGAGTTACAACAAATCTTTTGGAAGGCCAGTCCATTGACCCCTATCCAATGGAAATCATGCTTAACAGTAGCAACATGGAATGTAGTGCTGACTCAGGGCTTGCTGCTGACTCCCAACTCACCCGAATCAGACCGCAGGACCATGAGATATGTATGTTTGAAATTGGTATGTCATTATTAGACCCCACCTGAATGTCTTAAAATCTATATGAGTTCATAAAATCGAACTAAATTGCTAGAAATTCTGAAAACATTATGGGTGATAGTACTAATTCATCAATGTGGGTATGTGTAACACCAGTTACAACTGAATGTCACAACTGGCAACTTTAGCAACTGTTGCAACTGTAACAGCAACTGCAGTCCAGTTGCACTACCAGTCCAGTCCAGTTCAGTTTCCCAGTTGCCAACTGGACTTTGAAACACTACTCCTATGTGCCCTTCTAAGACAGTGCCTCTATTACTGTTAAGAGCGAAAATGCTAATTGAAGCGGACTAGCCACTTGCTGGATCAACTCAGGATGACTCTGGAGTCCACAGTGAGTAACCAAAGGATACAATGTGGTGTTCCAGGGAGTAACTGCGCTTCAAAGTAAACAACCATAAACAGGTTAGCCACAATGGACTGGGAAGTGCAAAGGTAAAGTCTTTCTTGTATGGTAGAAATGCAATAACAAGGTTTGAAAGATATTGGCAACTCTCAAGCCTGACAAAGTGATCAAGAGGATGAGACAATTTATATCTGTAAAGGGGAGCAATACATGCTCCTGAAGTCATCTGTGTGATGGAGGGGATCACAATCATGATGATCTGCAGCAGGGCAGTACAATCATTCAATCATTCAATGGATGTGTTCAACTCACCGTGGATTTATTCAGTGAGGATATAAATGTCAGGCCATGAAGGGCAGTCAACAAATGGGAGTGGGTGGATGCCACCTGATGCTAATAATCAGTGACTGGATGTACAACATATGCAACAAACATGTGAATGATGCAATGTGCATGCAATGTCACATGTATCATTTTTGCAATCTAACAAGATCAATAAAGAAAGAGAGAGCTAGAAAGCAAAACCATAACTGAATTTCACCTTGATTTAATATGTATGTTGAAACACAGTAAATTTGACCCTGACCATGACATCTTAGATTCTCTTTCACACTTCTGCTACATTGTTATCTACATACTGAAGCATCTCCTAAGCCTTGGTCAGCATGTGAGTGTGCTGATGGAATGCAAGTGGTGACTTTTGAACTCTGTTTGGCATATTGAAATGTCACTGGATATCGATGTTACAACTCTCCAGCAACATGTTGCAAAGAGAGCTATGGAGTTGAGAATACTGACCTGCATTTCTACACATTTCTGTCAGCAATCCCCCTTCTCACTCGACAGGTGCAATGAGAACAATAGTCATGGCATGCTGTCTGTCTCCAAACTCGGCCAGCTCTGTAGTATATGCTGGCATGATTTCAAAACTAGATGTCTTCACTGTGTTCTCATAATTGGTACATATTGAACAGGGCTTCAAGTCAGGAATGTAAAAGCTGCTTAGCACTCTTGGATAGATGTACCCTTCCTAGTTGCTTTGAGGTGTCAAGCACAATTAATTTGACATCCAATTACAGAAACACATAACAATGTAAATCTCTTAATGAGGCTAGGTCGGTGGACGAAACTCCAGGTCATCAAATGGAGGGTGATGCCTCCTGATAGAGGGCCAGGGCGCTGGCAGAACAGTAGTTATATGCTTGTTGCAAAGATTAAGCTATGTAAAAAGTTTGAAATACATACCACAAAAAATAGTGGAAAGAAGAGAG
Organism: Boletus rex-veris; assembly: GCA_038088795.1. Classification (NCBI taxonomy): domain Eukaryota; kingdom Fungi; phylum Basidiomycota; class Agaricomycetes; order Boletales; family Boletaceae; genus Boletus; species Boletus rex-veris. The sequence goes on from JBBPJQ010000011.1 coordinate 14,121, forward strand.
CAGCTCTGAATGAATCAAGAAGAGGTTCCAATTTGCTTTGGAAATCCATCTTGCTGAAACAGGAATGAGAATACCACAACTGTTCTCATTCCTCTCTACCATGATGATGGATATGCCTCCAAGACCTCAAGGCACAACAGCCTCAGTTAGGCTGAGCTCCAGATCTCATTCCTACATAGTCACTCAGTCACTCAGTGGGTTTGTTCACCACTCACTGAGAATCTTTAGTGCCATAGCATAGCATGAGGGCCCAAGTCCTCCAGAAATATACTTCAAAACTGTACTCATCATTATCTGCAGCCATTCGACCTAGTCTCTCATCTCAAGTGGTCTCTCCTGATTATAATATAAGGGGGGCAGGCTATCAAATGTCCACCTGATCATGCATTTTGCATTATCCAGATAGTATCCCATCTCACAATATATAATGCCATCCTTGAAGATTCTAGCATCTCTCAGGATCATCAGTGTTGCCCACTTCCCTGTTCCACTGTCAACCAGCTGCATGGATGTTATCACCTGGACAGTCTAGATGTGGAGAGTGTCTTGCATTGTGTTGTTCATTTTTCCCTATATAACCCAAAACAGCCCTAATTTCAACCTTATATTTCTGACAGGGTACAATATATGTATACTAAGGAATAGAACAGTAGATCATAAACAGATACTCACTTGTTCACTCTTGAAGGTTGGATCTACCTCTGGATCTTCTAGAAACCTGAAATAATCTGATTTGCTTAAATAATCCAGAACTTTTATTATAATTACCTTTAAATGTTTGCCATTTCATCTGCTGTGACCAGTACAGCCCTGTGACAATGTTGTAGACGACCATGCTGCAGGGGAGGGGGGGCATGAGTGAATATTTGTACAGTGCTAGACAGTGTGTTAGAGTTACTTCACTTCAACTTGCTAATTGGTAAAGGGATGATTAAATCATTCATACAAGGTTTTCCAGCATACCCCTATGATCCTGGTTTGTCATGTATCAGCCCAAAGTTGAGCTTGTCCACAATGTTGCCTTGACTGCTCTATTGCATCATAGGAGAAGTGCCTCCTCTACAAAAGGAATTTGGCCTGGTAGCATAGTGCTATGCTGGTGTTTTTCTTTCCACATTTCCACATTGCTGCACATGGAATCCTGTCCAACAGATAACCATTGCATCTTAGAATAATCCTGATGAAATCTTATCTTAGGTTCACAAATATAGACTCTCATCACAAACTTGGCCACCTTGTAGCCAGTGTGGAAGAAGATCACAGGCAGTTTCTCCTGAGATGTGTATGAGATTCAACTTGTCAGTGAAACTGATAAAATCTATGCTTGGTACCTGCCCCAAGCAATCAGCTACTATTAATAATCTTGTTGCACATTGTCCTGCCCCAAATGTGTGACTGTCAGATAAGCTGCCTCTCTTATCAGACATTTTGAATTGACTGGCTGGTACACCTGAATCTCAGGCCATCAGCACCAGGATTCCAAAAGTGTTCTTTATAGCCACTGGGAGCATCTTGTACATGCAAATAGAGGAGATGTATCTTTCCACACATAGCATGTAATCAACCCATCTATCTGTAAATACATCCAATCAAAAGTTGTCATATCAGCAAAGCTCCAGCAGCGTGCCTGCATGGACCATAGATTCATCATTCAATAAGCTTTCTCTACTTGTTGGTTGGATCCATTTTGGTGATTGCAGCTACAATGTACAACAAGTGTACTTCCTTGGAATACATACAAATGGACTGCTGATTCTGGTGTGGGTAATTGGGATGGACGTGAATGAAGTCTTGTTTCTCTTATCAAGCACATATTGCCAACAAAGTGTCTCTGCTGTTCACAAAGCGTACAAACCAATCATCTTGCATGCAGTCTGGTTGCCATTTCTCCTGGTTCATCCATGGGCCACATACAATATGTGTTTGCTACATTCATTGACATCTTCACCTCACTCAGTAAATTGAATGTTGGGAAGTCTAGAATACATGCACAACTGCTTGATGATGAAGGTGAACATCCACCATATTTCCACCAGACTGATCTTGTCCTTTCAAAACCATAGAAAATTATTAACATTGGATCCAGCCCAGGGAGGTCAAACCATGCTCTGCATGGCCAATTGCATGATCATCCTCATTCGAAACATTTTCGAGTTTTCCTGTCATGAAATAACCCCTGGCAGCCACAATGAGAAGGAACATATCTTGTTATCAGATACTTCATGCTGTCATTTGACTATGATTTGTTTGTCAGATTAGTAGTATAGTTATGTATGGGGAAGACTCACAAAGTAATAAGGATGAGGCGATGGAAGCTGGTGTCATGGAACAAGGCACATATGGTAGATGTCTGTGGGTTGGGGGTGGCAGGATGATCCATGAGGCCAAAAAAACCAACAGTGTTGTGGCATGACAATATGGGTTTATACAGTGAGGTTGCAGCCTTTGTGAATGAGTGATGTTTCTTGAGCAGTACATAGTCGATAAAGTGGTGGCATGACTCTAGAAATTGTTATGCTAAGCTTGTCTGCTCACCTGCCACACAGATTTTTGGTAGTAATAGTACATGTTATACTCACACCCACACTTTCATCTTTCAGTCTCTCTTTATAGAGGACACTATCACCCCATTTCTTATCACTACAACATTGTTGTTGACAACAATATCACCCCTGACTCATTGTAAGTTGTTTATTCATTCAGTGCTCCCATCCCAACATTGAGCATGAAACACATTGTCTGACCTTGCAAAGCTGATGTACATTTAAGGCATCTGCTTTCTTGTCTCAACATCTCATCCCCCCTCCAACTCCTGCCATCCTATAACCTAAAATTTCTTGTTGTCCATGTTGCCTGCCTCATTGGTGTTTACACTGATGAGTCTCCCCTTCCAATCCATGCTCATTCATGCACAAACTTCCCATTGTCTCTTCTGCAGCTTTCACCACACTACTCATCTTAGTGAGTCCCCACTGGCTTCCCCAGCTGATCGCAAATTGACTGTTGTGCTCAAGGCAACCCAGATCTCTTCACCTTCTCTTCAGAAGTGGCCTTCTCTCTGCACATTCTGCTGCACATACAGTGAGCATGAACCATCTTTCTAAGATCCTATTACATTTATTCACTATGTTTTTCACCTCCTCAGCTCCCCAAAATGTACACCTTCTTCAACTCTGAATCAGCGCAGGTTTTCACCTCACCTAACACAATGGACCCACCTCCTGTGACCATCCTCGATCACATCTCTGGAGCAGATGATCTAGTCATGAACACCAGAAGAAGGATACATTTGATGTCTTCTCATTATTCACATCTTCTGCATACTCCCAGACACTTACTGTACACTGGATTGCTATTCAACTGCCTCCACTACTTTCTTTAATTACATTCCCATTATTCCCTCAAACAGGTCATTCACCATTCATGCTGATCTTGTTGCAAAGTGGCTTGAGCTGGACAGACTCATGGCATGATGCAAGTGTTCAGAGCTCTCTCCCTGTCAGCTGTCCTCACAAAGTCATATTCAGACCCATGCCTTCTGATGTGAAATATAAGGCTACATTTCAAACAGAGGCATTGGCTTGTACTGCTGGAATGTGCACATTGCATACATTCCAGCACCTTTGTTCATGGGTAATGGTGTCAAATGTGGGGGATTCCAAGAACCCCACTTGGATCCAAGTTCTCCTCTTCAAAGAGATTTTACCTTCCCTGGTTGAGATGTTTTGAAGATCTGAACTTGCCAAATTTTGTATGATCTGAGAGTGGCACTGACCAGGCTTGCTTGCCATATGGTCCTCATATGGGTACTCATGACCTGCGGCACACAGTAAACCAACATTTAAACGGGCTGTAGAGCATATGTTGGATGCTGAGTGTATCAATGGGAATTACTTCCCCTCTAAGCAACCCTCAAGAATGTTGTCAATGTATCTGGCAACTTTTCGACCTCCTCCATTGTTATATCATGTTCTCCCGCCATCTGCCAAAGGCAGTGGCCAGAAATGCAGAGAATCATGGAAAGAGTTTTTTGCCTGATGAGCTATGAGACATGCATACATTCATTCTGGAGGGTGAGTCACCTGCTGCCCAAAAAAGTCTTGAGCAATGTGCCAAGACTGCCAGTGCTGGGTGGATGCTGGAATGAAAGGGTGTGAATGTGTTCTGTTGAGAGGAGCAAAACAGATTCCAAATTTGCACCCCCATCGAGTACAACTACTACATTAATCTGTGGAGAAACTATCACAGCAGGCAACAGCACTATCACCCATTCACAGACAAGTGGCATGTATGCAGTGAATTCAACCCTGATGCAAAAGCAGAGTACTTGGACGATAGTGATGACAATGACCCCCCTACCAATGGGCCACACACAGGCCATTCATTAGCGCCATCTTTGGACCAAGAACAGATTAAAAAATTCCTCTAAGTCTGGAGACATCTCTAAGTAGTACAACAAGACACCACATCTACTACACCCATAGAACTCAATCATATCTCTGGAGCTGTTGTGGGAATGATTGGGAGCCTCTCACTAGAAAACTAATACACTTGAGCTCTATGTGAGTGTATCCTACCCACCTTGACCAAAATGAGGTGTGTCCACTCAGCTGCATCTGTTTTCTTGATCCACATCGATCCACTCTCCCACTCTCTATCCATCGATCATTCCCTCATTCTCACCAAGTTTACACAGTTCCCCATTTGATTTATTTATGACCCACATGATTACTTGGTTGAGTGCTTGCAAGATGCACAAAAAACGGTAAGTTCCCATTATTCCACTCATCCATGGTTGACATTTATTCCTCATGGCAGTACAGGCACTGGAATTTGCTTTCCATTTGTGCTATCCTCCCTTCCACTGCTTTTGATTGGCTCCATGTCATCATCATGCATGATCCACATAACATGTGCATGCACACTAGATTCATCCATGTTGCATCCCTGACATATCACCCATAAGTACTCACTCTGCCATACTTATTGTTGTAGACTTGACTCACAGTATTCCTTGGCAGCTGTTGTGTGTATTTCAGCCCATCAAAATGATGAGAGCGAAAATGCTAATTGAAGCGGACTAGCCACTTGCTGGATCAACTCAGGATGACTCTGGAGTCCACAGTGAGTAACCAAAATAATATTGAGAGGTATAACAATGCTATACTGACCTGGAGTCCACAGTGAGTAACCAAAGGATACAATGTGGTGCTCCAGGGAGTAACTGCGCTTCAAAGTAAACAACCATAAACAGGTCAGCCACAATGGGCTGGGAAGCGCAAAGGTAAAGTCTTAAGAGTATGGGTAGAAACACCACAACAAGCTAAACAGAAGCTGAAAAGCGGTAGGTAAGTAAAGTGACCATGGGGAACAACATGGTCACCATCAGGACATGAAATGAACAATAAATGAGGTGCGAAATCACCAAAGCTAACAAATCTAGCATAAATTACTCTACACTCAGCCTCAGTACTGCAGTAGTCACAGTTCAGATAGCCATAATCCTACAAGACACAGTCCTCACAATGATGATGCATTTGAATGTAATATGCCTTCAGGGTGTTGGATGAGTGATAGCATGGTTTGTAGAGTGATTGTATAATAGGATAATGCACAAACAACCTGACTATCCAGGGTTCTGAGCAAGTAAGAGTATATAACTATTCTCTCTTGATTTGACCAGTTTGACACAAGGCTTTATTTATCACAGAATTGAAATGTGTTAGTTAGTCTAATGCATTCCCTTCTGGTCCTAGACCTGTCCTGTCATGCAGATGGAGCCAGGCATGTTCGCATATGGCCCAGATCCAAGTTCTGTATTGAATGAAATGGAAGACTTGGTGCAGAATCCACCTGCATTCAATATGCAGCCTGATTGGTCTCAGGGTTGCACCTGTATCTGATTAGTACTAGATTTTACATCAATTGCTCATCTTCAGTGACAGATCCAAAGGTCACCAGCCCCATCTGACAATTCAGGGCAAAGGCTGGGAGATCTGGTGAAGCTCATATCCAATTGGACCAATATGCAGAAAGTCCTTATTGGAGTTCAATCCAATGAGTTTAAATTTTGTAATAACAGATCTTGTACCAATAACAACACACTTCCTGACTACCTTGACTTGGACAACTGAGATGGAGTGCATTGCAGTCCCATTCAACAAGAGTGAATTTTTCCATCATTCGCCAGATGTGCTCCTGGTATGCAGTTGATTGAGGAAGTGTATCTAGTTGAAGTGGCTGATTGCTCATAGGAGATAAATTCTCATCATCAGAGTACCAATCCCTTACATACAATATAATATGTATATGAACTGGGGACTCTCTTCCCAAGTCTATATAGGTCATTACAGCTTTATCTGATGATGGTTATGTACTAATCTACTTGCATTGCCAAGCAGTGCCCTCGCTTCATTGTCTACACTGCTATATATCCTGCATTAAAATAACAACAAGAACTGACTATTGATTGGTATACTTGGGTAGGACTCACCTCCTTGTTAAGCTCTGATTTCTGCAGTGCCAGGCAAATCATTTCCGCCTGCTTATTTTCTGAAGCTCTTTTATTTCTATCACTGCCGGTTGGATGCCCTCGAGGTTCAGCAGAAACCTTCAGCATGAAGAACTTACAAGGATGTCAAATTGAAAACCTGAGGAGCTATCTAACAGAGTAAGTGGTTTTCCAGCTAAGTGGCACAACTTTGAGAGTATCTATGACATGGATGTGTGCCAGATCTTGTGTACCTCATTGTAGATCTGGTGTAACAATGAGTGATGTACTTGCAGCACAGAATATGTTCATCCCCACCTCCTCTGGTCTATATATATAGCATCCAGTCCATGCCAAAGAATACATATGCCCAATATGATGGATATCAGACATTTCCCAATCAATGATCCCTAGGAATTGTCACTGAGTTCAGCAGGGAGCCTCTGCAGAACAGCATGCATGCCTCCTCCAGTATCCTGTAGGAGCCAACTATCAACCTACTTTTCTGAGTGTGATCTTCCTTCCCTTGGATAATACTAATGAGAGTGTGCAGCAGACATTGCAGGAACAATCTTTTCAGATGTCAACAAACACTGGTGAGGAGAAACAAGGAACTTGAGTGAACTGATGACCACTTACAGAATGGATGTGATAAGAATGACCATGTCAGCATTGCATACAGACACAGGTTCTGTGGACTGTGTGTGATGCGAACATGGATGGGGCCCAATGTATGAACAAAGGGCATCCATGAAGAGACAGTCATGGAGACCAGTCAAATGTCCACATACAGAGGGTAACACGAACATTACATGACATGAAATCACTGCATTCACTACACTGACATGTCACACATGTGGTGATTTAACAGACTCAACATGTATATTGTGAACATTCACTACATATGCTGCATCCTATGAAAATGCGATGATATTAATAGTTTAATTATTGTATAATAGTCCAATATTATATATTTTTAATATAGGATTAATGTGTACATTACACCCTACACAAACATGGCTATATACTATATTCTATGTATGATAAACACCACAAACATATTAACAGAACAAATACAAATATATGGGGGTGGATACACACCATGAACAACCATGGGTGACTGCTTGGAAGAACAGCATTGGTGGATGAAAATGCTGATGATGATGGAACTGGAAGACAGTGAATTTACAGGATGTGTGTATAGTGACATAGTTGGTTTGTTGAATGTACCAATAACAATATATTAGATGAAAATGAAGATTGTAAGGTGGTTGGAAAGGGGAAGAAGGAGAGAATGGTAGAAAGAGACCAATGAAATGGTTGTTGATGTCATTGGAGAAATTGCCAAACAAATTATGGATGATGAACAGATGATGATGGATGTTGGGAGGATGAGAGGGATTGACGATTTTATTACTGGACAATTTATGTGTGGAATGTAAGTCTATGAGTGTGTATGTACTTTACTTACCTACCGCTTTTCAGCTTCTGTTTAGCTTGTTGTGGTGTTTCTACCCATACTCTTAAGACTTTACCTTTGCGCTTCCCAGCCCATTGTGGCTGACCTGTTTATGGTTGTTTACTTTGAAGCGCAGTTACTCCCTGGAGCACCACATTGTATCCTTTGGTTACTCACTGTGGACTCCAGGTCAGTATAGCATTGTTATACCTCTCAATATTATTTTGGTTACTCACTATGGACTCCAGAGTCGTCCTGAGTTGATCCAGCAAGTGGCTAGTCCGCTTCAATTAGCATTTTTGCTCTCAACAAGATTAGCTTTCAAGTCCTTGCTACAATATGGTTCACCCATTGCTCTTTCAATGATGATGCCCTCAGCTTAGCTCTTTGTTATTGCCACTCACAATATATTAGCTATGTTTTCTCTTCAAGGGTGTCAATCAGCCAATTCCACTAAAATAAATCAATTAAGGTACAATTGTCTTAAAGCTCTCTTCTTCTTTAGCCTCATCGCCTCCACAGCCTTCTGCACTTCTTTAACATCATATTCATATTTATTTTAACCATGATTGTACATTCCAAAAGCCTATGCTCTTTTTTTCAACAATTCATTCTAAATGACTGGACAAACAAACTCTTGTCACTCATTTTCATGATGAGTGACATGGGCACCATTAATCCCTTTGTCTGAAATCAGCTCTATGGCAATACAATGAAAGGTACCTCATGACAGGCGGCAATCCAATGATCAGCAATAGTTATCAGAGGGTTTTCCAGATCCAGAACTATTCTGGCACCTGAAGTTTGAAGATGAACATTTTGATCATGTGACAACAACACCAAGGCTGGCTTGAGCATGTAGGGTTACTATAATGCATGCATTCTTGCAATTTGTCAATTTGTTTGTTCAATTTTGAAGACTGTTCAGCAAAATCACCATTGCCTTGCAAGGACTCTGTATTCAGGGCAGCATGCAACACATTGTTCAGCAAGCAACACAGATTCTGAGTCAATTGTCTCACTGCACCTCTCCAATTGTCCCTGTTCTGAATGCTCTGACAGTTCTGGCATTTCTGGGGACTCCAACCGATGCTTTGTTGAGAACTTCTACCTGCTTGTCATAGTGGGTGTAATGCATCTCTGTCCAATCTTGCAATGACAAGTAAACTAAGAGTCAGTGCCAAATAGTCTACTCTTGTGTAGCATGCAAAAGCATCTTCAACCGCTGGCAATGAACAGTCTCCCTGAGGATGATCAAAATATCAATTGAAATGGAATCAGCCTTACTCTTCTTCTCCTTGGAGGTGTTATGCATGGAAAAGATTACAACAAGCAATTAACAGAAGCATCATTGAAGACATTGTCAATGAATCAATGTAATACTGGGATTCTCATGCATGACAACTTTGTGTGTCAATCAGATTGAATGTTTTCTCACAGGTGTAAGAATCCTCATCTTGCTGAAATCCAGCCCACCTATGATACACAGTCTAGGTGGTATGCTGTGTGGGAATCCTGGCATCAACAACTGCCCACCACTGACAGACAAGGCACCACCCATCAACTGTGACTCTGAACCCAGAAAGAACAAATATTGTTAAGTCTCGACCTTATTATTAAGAGCTCAAGGATCTCCTCTCTGACCTTTGAAGCAGTGACTTCATTTCCACTGATTCCAAGTTTCTGATTATGCCAGACAGAGCAAGATCTCATTGCAATCCTCCTGAGTCCAAATGTCATTAAGGCATTGTGAGATGGTGGAATTCTGTGCTTAGTTCCTGGAACACAATCTTCAGTCCTCATATTTTTTATTACTAAACTTGTCATGTCTCCTAAAGTTATGTCTTTCATCAATCAAATGCTGGCCCTTTCCTAAATCTGCTCTACACAGGCAACTCGCTGCCAACACCATCTGATAGACTTGCTCATAGGCAGATTTTTAACATGATAATATTGAGACTCTCAAAAAAGCTTCTGGTGGGATTTTATCCTCTTTAGACTTACAGTTGGGACCAAACCAGCTTGCTTTCTGTGTTGATAGAACATTGGATAGGGAAATGTCAGTGCAAGAATAGGAGATCTGATAAAGCACTTCAGATGAGTGATCTACTGTATCAAGAAAAAGATTAAAATCCATGTGAGTCAAGTTTCCTTTGAAGTAATTTTGATCACTTGACATAATATTGGGGAAAGTAAACATATCTTTTACATGCTGAGAGCACAGCAGAACTATTATGGATATCTTACAAAGTATAAAGGTGAACATTGTGAACAGACTCATAGCATAGTCATCCTGTCTGGTAGGATGTGTTTCAAAGGTGGCTAACTAACTCTGGCACCCTCCAGTTGAGCAAACACTATGGCTCTGATACCTCCCAATATGTGACACCTTGAGAGGACGAAGTAGAATAGTTCTTTGCCAGAGTGAATGAGTGTGAGTTGTAACTCCTTGTGAACTATGAAATACTTCTGACCAGGCTGCATATTCTGTTAGGGGACATTCTATGCTCTCTCCCAGCTGATCACCTCTGACCCCCAGGCATCAACAATGGAAGTATGATTATTGGCATGACATATCTTATAGTCACAGGGAAGGTTGATGGTGGTACAGGTCAAGTGACTGTAGATGTCGGTTGAAGCAGTACAGACTGACCTGAAAATTGCCATCCCATGCATGGATGGCAAGGTTCTTGCTGTTGGGAATATTAAAATATCCAGTAGTAGTGGCCTCAGTAGATTTGTCCTGTTGCCCCAAACATATCATGAAGGACAGATCACATACAGTGAGGGGTTCAGTAGCCTTGAGCTTGTCAATGAGTTTCTTCATCTCCATAACATAATACTTTCAAGCTTCTTCAAGGTGGTACGAGCTTTAGCTTTGAGCAAATGATTTAATGAGCTTAGGAATGTGCCTCTTTGAAGGCCTCACTGAATTGCATATATGGAAGAGACCTTTGTGAATACTTAGTGAGACATTGAATGGTTTCTACTTGTGTTTGTGCTTCTGAATGTGTTCTCTTCCACAGATATGGGTTAATGAGGTTATTCTTGGAAAAGGGAAACCATATAGAACTAAACAAACTTGTCCACAGGAGTAGGATGTTCTGGTGTTGATCACTGTGGAAACCCACAACATCACTAAGACGAGTCAAGCTTCATGTGAAACTGGAATTGACAGAAGTGATAGAAGTGATAGAAGCGATATGTTATCCAAAGTGGATGATTCTGCTTCATTGATGGGTAAAGCTAATTTTTAACCTAGGGATTTTAAATGACCATGATTTGCAGTCATTTGACAAGATCTGCATGTTCTACTTGAAGTGTCTGATCTGCCAGGCCTACTGCATTAAGCACTAGATAACAATGGAGTCAGTAATGAAATGTTCAAGTAAAAGATATACTTACAGCTGGTGGGGTAAGGAGTAAATAGAGTTCTCATAAATGACATACTATGTACCTATTCAATGTTTGATGCAAGGAAGAGATTTTAGGAAGTCCAGTTATTAATGAAGGCTAGTAGTTAGTGTCAGTGACCTCAAAAATCCAATCAAAACAGTGCACAATGAGTTAAAGTGCTAATTTGACACATTCCAATGACAACATGGCAGTGCTATAATCTTGGAAGAGAAGCTTATCAGGAGCATGTAAGGTTTTTCTCAACCTGCTCTCATTAGCTAATCTGTACATAAACTTCAATGCCTTTTTACCTGCTTCTGCTGATGGGTTCATGCTGGTGTTTCTCCTTGGCAGTGAATGATCTCAAAAAGTAAGCATGTTTTGACAACAAACATGTAGTGCCAGTAGTACATACTGGAACCTTCACTTGAGGTGTGTTTCCTGGCTTAGTGATAGTAGATTCTTTGCCTTTGCTCTATGATATATATGTAAGTATTCCATATACTTGCACACTGAGCCAGCATCATTTCCTTTGTTTCTAGTAACTTCTGAGATAGTGGTAACTTATGTTCCATCCAAGGTGTTTGTTATCCTAGCTCTCTAGTAGGTGTATTGGAGGCTTTAATTTAAGATAGTCTTTCAATCAAATTCAGCTATATTAGCCTTATAACATGAGATATTCATGCTATCAGCAAGCAGCTGAAGAGAAGACCTGTGGGCTATCAAGACAAGAAACCCAGAGAGTCAATGTCTCCAGGTGCAATATAAATCAGACAGCATAGAGCTGTTGGATTCCAACTCAGAGATGAAATGAAATTGGTGATGAGAAAGCCATAAGTGACCAATGCTGGTGATCACTTGGGTGGATCTGAGGGATTGGGACATTAGTGGCACCTAAGAAGAGTGACTGGAAAGAAGACCCACAGGCTATCAAGATGAGAAATCCAGAGAGTTGAAGTCTCTGAACCCTAGCCTAGAGAGTCAAAGTCTCTGGCCATGATATGAATCACACAGTGCAGAGCTGTTGGGTCCCAAGTCATAAGGCTAGCACTGATGAAAGGTAAACTATTGACCAGTCAATCACAGGTAAGTGCATTTTCTTGATCTTGAATAAATATTGACTTACTAACAGAAGTTGAGTCCTGGATTTCTTGAAGAGATTGTGACTACTACTGTGAGCTTAGGTTAAAGTTCCAACTTGAACACTGTGATACATTATGATTTGTGATCTCAGCATATGATCATATGTGGCACTACATATGGAATCTGGCCAGTTACAAATTTACTCTCATATAAGATGTATTGGTGGTCATAGGGTTCTACTCAATCCATGTAGTCCAAATCATCACATATGGGCATATGTGAACTTCTATATTAATAATAGGCCTATAATTAAGATTTGATTTATACTCTCACAAATAATTATACCCTGGTGGGTATGGGTATAGGTATCAGATTTTTATACTCTCACAGATACACATGATTGAAGTTCAATAGGGAGAATGAATTCAAGTCACTTGTGATCATGCCAATGATCTCCATGGGGACTGACATGGGCTCCAATGAAGAGCTAGCATCTGGCATAAATGATCAATCAACTGTGCTAACCATAATGCTAAGCTATCATTTTCATGGTAGTTTGCATCAAACATATTAGCTTATTGTCATGGCTTGATTCAATGGTTGTACTCACAAGGATCCTAGTCTGTTTGTTTGATTCTTTCCCAATTAGAAAGGTAATGAATGGTTCAAGAATAAGTTGTAAAATACTATTTTAATAATAATTAGGGTATTTATATATTAGGCAGTTGATTGGTTAATTGGATGAATGTTGAGTGTTTACCTTTGACTGTTCTGCCATTGGATGACTGGTCATTTTAGTTGTTGCTAACAGCATGAATGCATATTTGATTAAATAAAGACATTAATTGGACATCTGGGTCTTGGTTCTACAGAGTAAGATTATCATTATGGATTCCGTAATTTAGTCTACATATAGGCTTTTGCATGGGTAAAACCCCGGGTAATGGTGACTATGGAACTGATACTGCAGAAACTGCATAGTTCTTATTGAAAGGTGCAGGCAAGCATAAAGGAGATACATGACATGCCTCCAAAATTCATCTGTATGGTCCTGAAATGACCAAATGGCTGCCAAGTCCCATGACCACTCCTGTGGCTTGAGGAAAGTGTCCAATCTATGGCTTTTTACTGCTGTGAGGAAGAATGCATGCCTTGTCTCACTGTATAGTGACTTCTCCAAGAAGTAGTATCTCCTCTTCACATTTTCTATGTCATCCTTCACATAAGACATTTGTGACAGTGCCAGTCAAGTTGGATTTCCACTAAGCAGAATGAAAGAATCTTTGATCTGCTTTATCAGTTCCTGCATCCCTCTTCTAAGAGCATCCAAATGCAGCATTTCTATTCTAATTTTAATCCACTTGAAATTCAGGTCTATGTTTAAAACACCTTTGGATCTTTTGTTTGTGATAGTGCTTGGGTTGTGGTGAATTGCTGAAGTTCCAACACCATATTGAATGTTGAAAGTCTATCCAGCTGGAGTGTGAGCAAATGGTGGTGGCCTACCCACCTGAATAAGTAGGAATGCATGAGAAACAAGAGTGTGACAAAAAAAAACAGGAAATTTGAAAAGGGAATACCTTTTACTCATTTGATAATGCTTTTGCGCTGGCTCTTCCCATTCCTGAAAGTCAGGGCCTCATGAAACATGGTCAGGCAGCAAAAATACTTCAACTTCACCAGCATTGGTGCCAAGTCACTTGCCTGCATAAAAGTGCCATCATCATGTACAGCCAGTAGCCAGATAAAGTGCTCAATGGGATTTGCCCATTGCAACAGCATCTGGGGGTCAGGGTTGTAGATGAGGCTCCAGCAGAATATATAATATGCCTCCCACACTGGCTGAAACACCTCAGGTTACTGTGTGGCTCTGTATAAGTAGTAGATGAGCGAGTCAAGCTGGGTTTCCTGCCACTCTGTGTTGTTGAACTTTAGCCTGCAGGGATAGCCCAGTCTTGTGCTTAACATTGCCCAAACCATTTGCATGAAGAGTCTGGTGTAGCTGTTGTGATCCTTCGAAAGCATCATGAAGTACCATTTCGACCTGGTTTTCGAATTGCAGTTCCATCAGCATCCAACCTCTTGATACAATGGTATAAATATATGTTCACTTCCTTGACCTCTTTGTCTTCCCCCTTGACTGGTGTGTTGTCAGCATTGATTATATCCATCATTTGAGACACTTTCTTGGCATCCCAGTTGATTGCATTGAAACAGATCTGTAGATGATCTTCAAGGAAGATTGTTGCAGCAGTGAGAATCTGTGGTTGGATTTGTCGTGGGTGAGTCCACATGTACATTCAATGTGATCACTTACACCACCATGGGGAGAGATTAGATTCATCGTCAATGATGAAATCTTGAAGATGTCAGAGTGAATGTAGTGTGTCGACAACATCCCAAGCAGTGACAAGAAGAGTCGCCAAATGAAGTCTTGAGTCAAGAGCAAATTGATTTGATAGTGATTAGACATTGAGCATAACCCAATCACAACAGGTATGTGTAGGTCCTTGACACTGACTGACTCTGGGTTGCTCCTTGACTGAGCTTGCAACTCATTCAACTCTCTGTTGACAGTTGCAACTCCTCTCTTCCGATCATTGAACCAGTCCTCTAATGGATAGCAATGGTGACAGCCTCTCATGGCGACAATCTCAAGTCTGTACTTTTCCCCAACCTGTGTTTCCTTCTTTAACTGTAACCATGGCAGATGTTGAAACAACCCTAAAGACTCACGGTTTAAGTGAAGCTTCAGTGCTAGGTCGCTTGCACAGAGAAAAAGACAAGTGGAAGGAAAGTAGAGTTGCCTGTAGGGGAAACTCCAAGAGAACAAGACTAGTGTTCTCTGGCGTTGGATTGGGGTTTATATAGTAAGTACATGTGCGCACAGACCGTGCTGTGCTACTGCTATATATAGTAAATACTGTGGACACTGGATCACGTAATATACTTGTGTACATAGCCCGGCATGCGTAATATGCATGTATGTGGCAGCATGAGGCTGCGGTGCGGATCTAATGTGAATGGAAGACATGGATGTGGGAGATTAGATACACATGTGTGAATAGAAGTGATAGAGCGGAGATGAAAGGTGTGAGGGTGAATGCGTGAAAGGAATAGATAGGGGTTGAGATTGAAAGAAAATTGATAAGTCCGTATATGCTTGAGTAGCGGTCGTAACAGATGTGATCCATCATGCTTGGCGATGGTACTTGAGTTGAGAGTGCACACAGATGTTGAGACCACATCCTTACCACATATAATTAACTGGATGGTGTTGTTGACCGAGAAATGCTGAAGACTTCTGCTTTTGAAGGATTTGTGCAGCTTGTAGCATTGACTATTGTTCAGCACGCACAGATTGTATTTTCTGAATGTGAGATTCTGTTTGAACAGGTCTGTTTATGCATACCCAAGAAATGCCTTGCATGCACACTTTTCAAGCTGGTGCTGTTCATCAGCAACTTGATCCTAGGTGCACGTGTCCCCTCGTCCACCACCATCCTTTTCCTTGACTTTCTTTTCTTTAGCGACTTTCTTGACAGGCTTGTCCCTATCGTCCTTAGTTTTTGGTGGCATGATATGATGTTGTGGTGAGTGATTGATTGATTAATACACAGGTCGTCAATCAAAGCAGTACATCCAAATATATCACCCTTGGTTGATACAGCATATTAATAATTATATATCACCATCACTGTTATTAAGGATTGCCACGTACATCACACCTCATGTGACTGCAGTGCATTTATGGTCAATATTTGGGGGACTATGTCAAAAACAATGTGTAAGATCGCCATGTATGCTGCACTTTACATGCCAGCAGTAAACTTACGGTAGATATTTAGAGTACTACATTCAACATAGTGTAAAAGATTGCTGTGTACACTACACCCTGTGTGCCTGCAGTATTTACCACTCCATCAATCGTCAATTGTCAAGTCAATCACTGTATTCCAACCACTTTGACCTCAATCCTCAATTCCGACCTTCATAACACCACATGTACTTGTTGTTGCACCACATGATGTCGCTTCCTCGCAAATCCACCTCAACATGTCCATCTCTCAGGTGAGTTGGGTAGCACACTACAACCATCTTGAGTTTAAATTGTCCCAACCATTCAAACAACTCATTCAGCTCCAGATCATTCCAGTACCTCTTGAATCTCTCCATCACATCCACACTAGCCCTGTCTGTGATACACACGTCATGCTGGTATATTTCAAAGTGAGTCTTTTCACTCACCCACTCCTGTTTTCTCAATCCATCTTGATCCATCCACCCGCCTTCCATCTGACCACAATCTCCTCATTCTCACCAAGTTTGTATAGATTCTTGTCCAATTTATCCACTATTTGTATTGTGCTACGTCTCCCATCTTCAATCATCACCTCTAGTATTCGGTTGACTGTGTGGTCCACAACAAACAGTATGTTTTCATTGTTTTGTTCTTCCATGTCTGGTATTCATTTGCACTCTCTGTGACAGTACAGGCATTGGAACTGGCTGTTCCTTTGCACTAACTGACCTTCTATAGATTTTGCCTCATAGTACTTACTTCATGTCATTGTCATGTATGATCCACAGAACAGGTGTGCATATACAAGGTTCATCCATGTTGTGTTCACCCTACCATATCATCAGTGAGTTCTTATTCTGTTCTATTTATTATCGCACATGTGACTCACAGAATCCCTTGACATCTGTTCGATATGCAGTAGTTTTCCAGTTTGCATGTAGTATATGCAAGTATCATATCCATTAGTGGATATAGTAGAGAATAAAATGAGCTTCCAGTCGAGTGATCCATAAACCACTCACATTCCACACATGAATTGTCTGCTAAGCAGTTCATCCACACCTTTCAACCTCCTGACATACATCATAATTTGTTCATCGTCTAGAATCTGTTCCACGATTTCTCCAATGATGTTGACAACCAATCCCTCTCTGCCTGTCTCTTCACTCATATTCTCTTCACCCATCTTACTACATCCTTGATCGTTGTCTGCCTCATTCTCTATATCTTCTATGTGTCAATCAATTGATTATAACATCATTTACATACCCATGTTCTCATGAACTCACTGTCTTTTTGTTCCATCATTATCAATATCTTTATATGCTGACATTGTTCTTCCAAGTAGTCTCCCATTGTTGTGTATGTAGTATATATCCCTATACAGTCATCTTATCATTATAGTGTGTTTAGTTGTATTTGTCTTTTAACTGCATTTATATAGGGTGCAGTGTACATGGCAAAATTATGTATAATACCACACTGTATTATATATATTATGATGATACATATTGTGTATACTGTATTTATATATTATTCAAGTGTAAAGTCGCTACGTATATGTAGGGTACAGCGTATACAATAATTTTACACCCCAATTTTGTATCTGGCATGTATTAAATTACCCTATGCAGAGTGTATATACCATGTATATATTATTAATATATTATTTAATTGTAAAATCACCACATACACATAGGGTACAGCATATGCAGTGATTTTACATTTCAATTTTGTTTTTGGTGTATTAGATTGCTGCACACAGTACAGGTGCAGTGTACATGGCAATTTTACATGGAATTGTGGCACTGATACATTTATGTATACATCATATTATACTTGAATATTACATGTGTGTTGTGATATGTAGCGCCCGTTATTTGATATATGTCTGTATCTGGTGTTTATTGAACAAAAATCACAAAGAAACCCCATGGTAACCTGAACCTATTTACAAAAGCAAAGTAAAATAAAAGGCTTTGTTGTGAGTAGATTGGGATAGGGCCTTTGTGGGGCTGCAGTTGCGAACATGGTTAGCATATTCATGCACTTTGGGCCAAAATCCCTTCAAGAGCTCTGCCAATCTGTAAGCATTGCAAGTGCACTCTCATGGATGGTCTGGTTGAATTGTTCAGCAACACCATTTTGTTGTAGTGTGTATGGAGCAGTGAGCTCATGTGTGATCCCTTTTTCCATGAAGTAAGATTTAAGTTGTGTCAATAAATTCACCATCATGGTCAGATTGTATGAATTTCACTTGTCAACCTGTATAGGTCTCGAGGCATTGGATTAGGGTTTTGATAAATGCAGCAGTGTTGTCTTTGTGTCAAAGAAATTCCTTCCAGTCTTTTCAGCTATTGTCATTGACAATGCCAATTGTGTAGATATATCCTTCAGTGGATGTGTTAAAGGGACTCTTAAATCTGTATATAGGCACTCTATAGTTTTTGGCTTGATTCAGAGGGAAAGGTGCCTGATGATGTTTGCCCTTGACATAGCCATTGCATGGGGGTAGGTTGCCTTTGCCTCAGAGGTCCATCCCAGTCATCAGGTTGTGTCAATTGAGCTACCAGAGAATTTTGAGGCTGATATGATCAAATCAGCCATGCCATAAATTGAGATTGGGGTTTAATTAAGTGGTGAAGGCAACATTGTAGTGGAAGGTAGGCAGCATGATGGTGCTGTTGATTTTGTATAAGTTGCCATGGGGGTGGCTCTCCATGATGATCTTGTTGTTTGACTTTTTGATGGTAAGCCTTCCACCACATTTTGTGATCTTCATCCCTTTTTGATCCATTCAGCTTTCCAACATGAGATTGTCATGGGCATTAGGATAGTAGCTCATGTTTGTGAGTCTTATTGTATGGTCTGGCTTGTTTTGTACAGATACTGTAACTAGTACTATGCCGGTGTCAAGAACTTGTAATTCCAGTCCATCTTTAACAATGCCCCCTTACTCTACATAAATACCAAATACAGAAATCGTGTAATTACTGCTATCATAGATTTAGATAATGAGGTCAATCTAATCAAGTGCTTGGTTTGGCAACAATGCCTGGGAGTTCCCATAGATATCAGTGAGTCTATTGTACTTACTGACATGAATGGACAGCATAATGAATTTAATGGCTATATATCTAAATTAAAACTAGAGATAGGAGGTATAGCTACTGTAGGCGACTACTGGATATCCAAATTCTGCCCACCTGACATATTACTTGGGCAAGACTGGCAGTGATTTAATCTAGCCTATATTAATGAATAGCTGAATGGCACATATTTGAAGTTCCGACATATCAATACAAATGACATCCAAACTGTCAAACCATTATTACTACCAAGTGATGACAACCATATACAGAAGCAGTAAGCAATGTCAACATGCACCACAGGACTGGTGCAGCAGTGCACTATGCCCAGCTGACTGATCATGCAATGGAAACACAGTAACCTCTCCCATTATAGAATAGCCGACCCCTACTTACAATATGTATAAATGAAGTAGCTAGTCTGAATGAGGAAACAGGGAAAGATCTCAATGTATTTAAGGGCACAGTAAATGACTATGAACAGTGGTTATGCAACACCATGGTCATGGCTAACTCGCTATCTGCAGTGCATTTCAGCCTGACCCCAACTTGTATATTCCTACCCCTAAGTCTGCTAACATGTTGTATGATAACATTCACCTGTCGACGATCCCTATACTATTGAATGCCCCATTCAGCAACTACTCTGCTGACAGTTTGATTCTAAACTCCACGCAATTCATTTCATTTAGGCCTGTCATCACCGATATTGAGGACAACTACAACTTGACATATGTCATCCGCTGAATTGCTGCCGATCTCTAGCTGAGAGATGTTACACTTGGCCCAAATAGGGATGAGCATAGCTTTGAAAGATAAATTTTGAGAGTGTAACAAGTAAGTGCATATTTAATAGTAGTGTGAAATCCTGGGAGAATATTCCACTCAACAGTGGAAACAACTGATCAAAGGTTCAAGGGGCTGGTTTAGGGCCAGAAGTGAGACAATGCCAAGCAAGTAAGGATGATTCAAGGAAATTTAAGCTAAGGTATAAAGGAGAGGTATCGAGGGTATTTATACCTAAGTATATGGTTCAGGGCAGGTATTATAAGAGTGGGCATAGAAGGTCATAGAATGCTATGAAAGGTGGAGGAAGTATCACTGATGAAGCAAGTGAGATAAGAGATTTATGGAGTATGGATGAGTCAGTGAGAAAAGAAAAGAGTCCTGAGACAAGAGTCAAACAAGAAAGTACAAAGAAAAGAACAAGTTGTAACATATAATTGCACCTCATGAGCCCGGCTCAGTTGGAAAATGTCATCTGAGATGCTCACTGGCCAAAAGCCTACCTTGATGCATCTTTGGATATTTGGCTATGGTGCTTATATCCACATTCCATCAAAACTCACAAAGGCAAATTGCAGCCTAAATTGCAATTGATAATCTACCTTGGTGTTTCCACTGGTAGTGATTCAAACTACCTTTTCATGCACCTAATAACATGCTTCATACATCAGCTCATGCCATATTTGATGAGAACCTGTTCCCCAGGTGCTTTAAGGCTCAGTCACACCAGCCAGTTAACCACCTGCCACATTCTCACTCTCATGATGATGACAATTCATCTGATTCATCTGGGAATGATAACAAGTCTGATGTGGATCTTGCTCCTCAACTCCCACAACCTCATCAACAAGCTCTGCGGCCTTTCACTGCATCTCTGGTTTCTCCAGCACCTCATATGGGGGAACAACACAAACCACTTAAGTAGCTCTGTAACATTGAGTGCACCTCTGACAGACTGAATGGCACAGATTATTTGGAGATGCACCAGCTGGACCTTTGGATTCACCCATTGTCCCTGAATGAATGCATCCATTCCTAATTCACTCAGAGGATGATATAGAGCATATCACCAGAGAAGGGGGAGACATATTGGTTTCATATCTCTGCAGCCATGGTTTCCTGATGGAAACTGAGTAGTCCAACATAAATTACCATGAATGGACATACTGTGACATACTAAAGTTGCCAAACAATGAACAAACCCTCTGGCATAAAGCCTACCATGATGAGTTACAAATACTCAAATGTCAAAAGGTCTATGAAATTGTGGACTGACTGCAAATAGAAAGATTATTAAAAATTGATGGGTCTTTGATGTTAAATCAGATGGAAGAAAGAAAGCCCACCTTGTAGTTAAGGGCTTCTCCCAGATTAGGGGGATGGTTAGTTTTTGACCAAATATTCTCCCCAGTGGTATGTTTTGAGATGGTGCAGTGCATGCTTGCTCTCTCAGATCACCAGTCTCAATGTCTGCTCTGCCTAATTATATGGTAAACTGGATGAGGAACTATACATGGAGTCTCCAGATGACTTCATGCCTCCCTACTTTCAGGGAAAGGTCTTGAGATTAATACATCCCTTATATGGCCTAAAACAAGCAGGATTAGCTTGGTGGCACAAGCTCAACCAATTTATGAAAGAACTAGGCTCCATGTGCACAAATCAGACACTGGCCTCTTTATATATTGCAAAGGCAAAGAGCTCATCTGAGTGATTATCTATGTAGATGATATCATCTTCTGTGGCCCCAACAAAACCTTTATAGATAAGATTGAAGCCACTTTTATGAAAAAGTGGGAATGTTGTGACTTAGGAGACACATGTGAATTCCTAAGAATGAACATACATTGGGATGGTCAAACAATTAAGATAGACCAGTGAGAATATCTCAGCAAAGTCATAGAGCAATGCAAAATGATCAATGCAAAAATTGCCACAACCCCTCTCCCTCAGGGTTATTACCCAGAGAAGAACAAATTCCCTGTCAACCTGGAACTTCAGACATGATTCCAGACAGTGATCAGATCATTGCTATATCTAATGATAGGCACAAGACCTGACATTCTATATACAGTTACCCAACTTGTCTACATGTCAGCCAACCCATTGGAAGAGCACCTTAACAAAGCTCATTGCTAATAGCATCACAGAAGGAAAGTTAATTATGTCCAGGCACAATCCAGTGCCATGTGATTGTGCTCACACCCTGACCTCACATAGCAATTTATGACAAGCTGAGCCATCTGGTAGCAGAATGGATGAAGAGAGTTGTAATATCAATGTTGTCTTGTATAATCCAAGGTATTTGAATCAGCATACTGAAGTTCAATGCCAACAGCTTCTTTGAACCATAGGGTAACCAAACTGAGCTGGTTGAATCATGCTGACTTGATTGAACCATGATTGAACCAAACCAAGCTATCTCTACCCTCACCTTCCATCCCATGGTGGGTACTGGTATATTTGTCTGGGGGGGGCATGGGGCCTCCATTTCAATTATATCTAATTTGTCAAATGACTCACTATACCTTCTCCTGCTGATGTTCTTACCTGCAGTTCCTCTTTTGAGCTTCAACAGCATATTTTCTTGTCTGATGGGAACTCTGAGTAGGGTCTTGAGTGCAGCAATGGTTGAACCCAATTACAAAGTTGTCCTTCCATGTCTCTCATCCAACCTGTTGTTCATTGGCTCTGCCAAGTCTATGTATGGGATAGATAGTGTATGTGCATACAGCTCCATAATCTGGTGTTCATGTTGAACTACCTGAAATTTGCTAAATGCAAAACCCACCAGTACCTGCAATAGTGCAGCCAATGTAGGCCTTGCCCATGCTCTCCAGGTCTTCAAATATTAAAGGACTCTCCATGCTGTCAAGACTTGATCCTTGTGCTCATTAGTGCTTGTGGGCTCTTTTCATTCATCCCATCTCAGAAGACTCTGGCCATGACCATGGCATAATGAGCATCTCATGAGCAGCAACCTGAAGCTGTGGAGTGACAACTGCAGTAAATACATCTTTTTCACCTAAAAGACTACCAGTGTTCACAGATGGCATGCAGAGTTTAACTACATATGTGTGCATCATCATCTCACAGTTACAGGATCCAAAATGTCTCTTCAAATACCATATGTTATAAGCAGATGAAAAGCTTATCAAACAAGCACTTCATCTATTCAAACTTATCCATATAAAAACTCTGTTACATTACAGGATTTTGGTGGTCATACAATGGTCTTTCATTGAGAATAGTCCTTGAAGGGAATATCTGTGGTGTTAAAGCTGTGAAGAGGCACAAAATGAATAGAGTGATGGCATGGAGTGGATCATTCATCAGAAGGCTTCCGTGTCTAGGATGGATGCTTGTCTGATGCCCCATTCAAGGGAAGGGAGTGTTTGTGTAGCAGCACCCTTGTGGTAGTTCATGATCCTGTGATTACAGGCAGACCATGATGCCTGAGGATCCCTCTCAGAGTGCTACTGTGATACAGTACATATCTGCTCAGACGAGAGCATGATCTCAGCGTGTTATGTTTGTGGGGCTGCAGTGAGAGCCACCTGAGTGGTATGATTCAGGTGAGTCAGCTCTGCAGCTGTGAGAGAGAGCCACATGGTATGAACTACACATGAGAAGGGTCAACCTGGAGCTCAACAATTTGGGTTTGAGATCAGAGGAGTGGAGCTGAGAAATGGGCATTGATAACTTACATAATGGTACTGGGCTTTCCAGTGACTCATGCTGCTCATGTAGTCCAGAAAGAAGGGCACTGGAGCTGGTCCAGCCTCTGCTTACTGCTAATAAATATGCCACCTTGGCGGACTAAAGATTTGAACTTCAACTGAATTGGATGCAAATGTGCTTAATGCAGAGATATATCCTTCATCACTGTCACAGATATCAGATTGTTGAATTGAACAAGAAATATCATCATGCCCTAGCATGGTGTCATCCACAATGAGTTCAATCTAGCCACTTACTAAGGTAAAAGTCAAGAGAACTGGAGATGAAACTTACTGCCAGAAAGTATGGATAAAACCAAGGAGAGTTTTCAGATCACTGAAGAAAGTTGCAAAGGATATGAAGAAGTGATGTGAACATTGGTAAAGGAGCATTTGGGGAAGGTGTGGTTTGGGAGTGGGGTGTGCATACATGATCCTAAATGGATCCTGAACATAAAATATGAAACTTCAGTCTTCTTCAATGTGCCACTGCTTTGTCCATGTGGAGTGTGGAATGCTGCTATCAAACACTGAGGAAAGTTGTTTGATGAGATAGCAAATTGCACAGGGTATGTTTTCTCACTAATGTACAAATGTACTAACTGACTTGGAAATTTGGCCTCTACAAATGTTAGCTACTAGAATGTGGGGGCCAAAGGTCCATGCAATTCCACTATAATATTGTCAGTGACACATGTATATCTGATGTTACGACTTGTCTTTTCTTTCTTACCTTGTACTCGCATGTTTGACCCTTGCACTTGAGATTTCTTTTCTTTTCATTGCTGACTCACCCATGTTCCATTATCCCTTATCTCACTTGCTTTGTCAGTGACTACTTTCCATGTGCCACCTTATTCTATGGCTGTCTATGCCTACCCTTACCATGCCTACCCTTGATCATGTACTAGGGTATATAAACTACAATACCTACTCCATGTACCTTAGCTTAGGTCTCCTTGAATCTGATCTACTTGTACTCAAAGCTCCTTCTGGCTCTTGACCAGTCGCCCTCAAACCTTTGTCTCTTTTCTGGCCTTTGACCAGCCCCTTGACTCCTTGGACTTTGCATTAAGTGTGTGCTACTCTTTGAAACCCCTTTGAACCAATCTTTCAAGGCTATGCTTGTTCCTATCTGGGCCAAGCATAACATCTGGGCTACTTGGCTGAGCTGCTCAGCGGCCCAAACTATGTCATTTGTTCTCAGAGGGGTTGTTCTGCAAATTCAAAGCATAAACAAGTATGATTAACTCACCAAGCTATATGTTGTTGTACTACTTGAAACACACCAAAGGATTGAAGTCACCACATTAATAAGCCATGCAGGTAACTGGCAGGTCAAATGTCTCATGGGGAAATTTTTTTACTAATGATACTGTGATCTTTTGCCCAAAATAGTTAAGTGATTATCACATGATTTACAAATAATCAGCTAATTAAACTCATGTACACTGAATGTAGGTGGTTTTCTTGTCGATTGGTGTACTCCTTGAAGCCTCAAACCTTGGAGTGTGGCAGGACATTGTCATTGCTCTTGCAATAATTTGATATGCTCATTTCTTGTACAGCATTGTCCAGAAACATCAAAATGCTCAAACACATGATTTGAGTTGAGTTCCACTAAAATTTTGATGTGGTCTATAAATATTGATCAGCCATTGTAAGGAGTCATGTGTTGAAGAATGCCAAGTAGAATATGGTGGTGATGTCAGAGACTGTCTGACTTGAAGTCACAATCTATCATAGCTGTGTGTTCATGATGGCATCTTGTTCAAATCCATTTCAATGTACTCTGCAGTCCTCTGGACAGCAGGTTTCCCTGCAATGTCAGTGCTACACTATTGTTGCTGATTGATCCTGATAAATAAAAACACTGAGGTGAATTGTTGCAAGCATCCACAAAACTCAGAAGTACAATATGAGCCAAATAATAGTAAGTTGTGCTCAAGGAGTTGGCTGCCCAGAGGAGCAATGGGACATGGATGTGTTAGCTTTGTTGATTTCACACCTCATTTATTGTTTATTTCATGTTCTAACTATGACCATGTTGTTCCCCATGGTTACTTTACTTACCTGCCGCTTTTCAGCTTCTCTTTCGCTTGTTGGAGTGTCTCTACCCATACAAGACTTTACCTTTGTGCTTCCCAGTCCATTGTGGCAGATCTGTTTGTGGTTGTTTACATTGAAGTGCAGTACTCTCTGGAGTGCCACATTGTATCCTTTGGTTACTCACTGTGGACTCCAGAGTTGTCCTGAGTTGATCCAGCAAGTGGCTAGTCTGCTGTAATTAGCATTTTTGCTCTCAACAGGTTATGAGCCCTGCACTGCCATTATCGCACAAAATCAGCTCAGATCCACACCTCAAAAACAATACCCAATCTTTCTAAAGCCCCTCTTTTCAAACATCACCCTATATCTCCTGATCCTCCTGCTCAATCCTCACCATACTCCTACTAAACCTTGCTCCCTGTGATCCATTCTACCTGTCCATCCTATTTGGGAATAGCTTGTCGTCATTTGCACCTTGCTACACCCTCCTCATCATTGAACACTACCATCTCTACTTATCATGTCTTCTGAGCAACCCTCCCATTGCATCAAAGCTCTTGATGGTACCAAGTATACCACCTGGAGTGAAGAGATGAAAGCCCTACTATGCTCAAAAGGCCTCTGAAGACTGGTCAATGATAAGGAAGGGTGATCTACTTCTTATATAACACCTCATCACCATTGACTGTGCAACTATACCCCTTATCACCTGCCCATCACCCTGGCAAACAACACAACAGTCTACTTGGCTGGTGTTGGATCTGTAGTGTTCCATCTAGTAATAGAAGGAAGGTTTGCTAGAGTGGTTGAGTTTTCTTGTGTCCTCCATGTTCCTGATGTTTGAAATAATCTCCTCTCTGTCTTGTATCTCACTCATCACTCTGGCCTCATAACAATGTCAGCATCAATGATACCCATATGTTCTTCTCTCAGCATTTTGGACTGCCTCTTTTCGTTGCCACCATCAGTAGCAACAATGCTGCATTCCTGGATGGCACTACTGAGTTTATGGAGCAGCAAGCTCTTCCTGCGACAACCTTACCACTTGATTGGTCTCTCTGGCATCGCAGACTTGCCCATCACAATCTAGCAGTTGTCAAATCGCTCTTGGATTGAAATCTAGTCACTGAACTGAAGCTTGATGCCAAGACTCTGCCAGATCCAGTCTGTGAACCATGCATCGCTGGCAAGATACATGCCAATCCATTCCCTACTTCCACATTGCAGTCCTCGCATCCTCTGGAGCTCGTCCACAGTGATGTTCATCAAGTGGCCCATCCCCTCCCTCCTTCTTTGGCTGTTACTATTTGGTCACCTTCATCAATGATTACTCCAGATATTGCTTTGTTCTCCCCATCAAGCACAAATTGGACATCTTTGATGCGTTCAAGAACATTCAAAGCCTTCACTGAGAACCAGTCTGAGTGCAGGATCAAGATGCTTTGAGATGACAAGGGGGATGAGTACATAAGCAACACTAAAACAGACTTTACTACTCAGTGTGGCATTATGCACCAGCATACTGTCAGGGCTCGCCCTCAGCAGAATGGTGTTGTGGAGAGAGCCAATAGACAGCTCGATAAATGCATTACTGCCATGCTGAATGAGTCAGGCTTGTCTCCAGCCTTCTGATACTTGTGCATGTCTGGAATCGATGGCCCACTGATGCTGTGGACAATGCTACACCTTATGAGCAATGGCATGGCAAGAGACCAGATGTGTCTCAGTGTCACCTTCAAGTCTGGGGGTGCACTGCCTATGTGCATGTGCAGAAGGACAACCAGAGTTTAGCTCTGATGTTAAGAAGTGTGTCTTCATTGGTTATCCAGATGGTTACAAGGCTTGGAAGTTCTATAATCCAGCTACCAAGCGCACTATCATTTCAGAGCAAGCAGATTTCGATGAAAGACACTTCTTAGCTCATTCCTCATCTTCTGGGCCAAGGATATCTCTACTAACTTTGGTTACTAACCCCCTACTCTGTTCGATGTGGATGAGTCTGGTGTGCTGCAGATATCAGTTCCTGGGGGAGGTTTACCAGTTCAGCAAGTTCCTCCACCTGCTCCCCCTCAGACTCCTCCTGCCTCGCCTCCAGCTTCACCAGTCACCCCAACATAAGCTCTCTCACAGCCAGCTTGTGTACTTGTTGAAGAAAGTGGTCTATGGGACCAAACAGGGCAGGATTCTATGATGCTCTGGATACTTGGCTACCTGGATCGCAGATTGGTTGTCAATGTGCAGCACAGATGGCACAGTGACAGGAAATACAATCTCCTGCATTAGCCTGCACAACCAGACAATCTCTTTATCAGCCTCACAGGCAGCAATGTATTCTGCTTCAGTGGTAGATAAAGTGATGCTTTGACATCCAGGAAACAGCACCAGTACCAATCTTGACCACATATGTACCTGTAGAGTGTCCAGTGTCCTTACAACTGCTATGATTGGCATCAGAGAATACAGAGAACAATTCAGAGGATGAAGGATCAGGCAAATAGGTGATACCATAGTCAAGAGTGCCCTTTATGTAGCACAATTCCTGGATTAGAAGTGAAGGAGGCAGGTTGGCCAACTGAGTAGGCAATATCTGGGTGAGTGGTGCAACAGAGATGCTATAGGTAACCAATGGCAGCTCTATAGGATACTGTGGGCATGAAGGCGAGCTCCTCAGGCGTCTTGGCAGCTTGATCCAGACACAGAGACACAGTCCTGGGTCCATAGGTGTGGAGTGGTGACAGGCCTGCAATCAGTCATGCTAAAGCGATCAAGCATGTTAATGCAATACTGGTGCTGGGAGATATCAAAGAGCGCTTGGAGCAATCCTGATCAATCTTGATTCTCAGGCTCTTGTTTGTAGGTCTCAAATCACGGACCTTGAAGTGCTTGCCTAGATCTGCTAAAGCCTGCTTGATGGTGCCCCTATATAGATTTGGAAACAAAGGTCATGTCATCAACAAAGACAGGGAGAATGCTGTGCACATTGTTCTTGATGAAGATATAGACTGTAGCATCAGAGTAGGACTGGGTGAAGCCTATGGACTCAAGAACAGTATGCATCTTGTGATTCCAGTGATTTCCACATGAAGCAACTGGATATGCCTTGGTTCTGGTTGTGAGATGTGGTGGACAAAGGTATCATTTCCCCTACATTCATCTCAACTTCAGACATGCTGGTTTTGGTGATTTCACACCTCATTTATGATTCATTTTATGTTCTAACCATGACCATGTTGTTCCTCATGGTCACTTTACTTACCTACCGCTTTTCATGTGCATGTTTTCTCAGTGGAACATCCCGTTCATAATCTGTGAAGTAATCTTGGAAAAGTCACAGAGTCACTGACTGCTCTCAAATGGTCCTTCAAGTAATTGCCATTGCCTGTGCAGGCCAATATCTTCTACAATTGACCCTGAAGAAAATTTTGTGGTGGCTCTCTATGTGGATGCTAGAATGATGATAAGTCAGTATATTGTAATGCCGACAAGCATTAGAAGTAACCATAAGCCGGTTAGTGACCACAACTGTGTGGGATACACTACTCAAACCAATATATGTACAGGTTTCCATCACATAAAAAACTTCAACCTCCAACAAACCAATGACCAGGCTAAGTTTCTCCACAAGGGGCAGTATTATACACTCCATAACTGGGGAATTTACAGGAACTGAAGGGTTACAAGATAAAGATGTTCTACTTGTATGGGATTTGAGATATGGAAACATCATTGTGTATGCTATAGCCATCCAAGTTACCAAGACCATTTGTAACACAACAGAAAAACTAGTTCACATCCTGCACTACCTCAACAATGTAATAACTTGGGCGAAGTGTGGTATTGTCTAGAACAATATAGCATTAATGTAGGAAAAGTCAGGGTGAAATTCTAGAGAAATTCTGGTGTAAATGCTGTGCAAGTTTTGTTAACTGTAGGAGTTGGAATGAGTGTTGCTGTTCAATCAGTCACTGGGGATATATGAATTGTATGGGAATTCCTCAATAACAGTATGATGTCAGTTTCCTTCAACCACAATTGCTCTCTCATTCCTGACATTCTCTTCATTCATCCACAGAGAATTGAACTTCCACATTTAAGCTGAGGGTCACTCACATACATCAGTTGCCCTCTACTCACCAAGTATAAAGTGTATGGTGCTTGCTGTGACAACAACTGGACCAGTCTACTGAATGCCATAACTTAGGCCTGCAGGAGGTGTGCAGGAGTTCCATACAATATTGACTGAAGACCAAATGGTACTTTGTAAATGCTCTCACCAGGTCAAATTACTTACTGTACAGTAAGTACTGCATCATCAAACCAGGTGTTCCATCTGATACTCAATAAGTTACATTCTATTGTTCATGTCCACTATGATAGGAGCATGGGATAGTGTTTTGCTAGAAGTATTTATATTGAATATATATATTTATGGGGAGCACCACTGAGCATGTGCAGGGGGGTTCAATGGAGCAAGTCTTAGGACCAAGGCCATGCCTCAAATCAAGGTGCAGCACTTCTAGATGATGGGACTTGCTGGAACAGGGGGGAGTTTAACTAGTTTGAGTAGCAGAGTAGTTACGCAATCAGGGGAAGTTTAGCTTTGGTGATTTTGCACCTCATTAATATATTGTTCATTTCATGTTCTAGCCATGACCATGTTCCCCATGGTTACTTTACTTACCTACCGCTTTTCAGCTTCTCTTTAACTTGTCGTCCATTGTGGCTGAACTGTTTATGGTTGTTTACCTTGAAGTGCAGTTACTTCCTGGAGAGCCACATTATATCCTTTGGTTACTCACTGTGTCCAGAGTTGCCCTGAGTTGATCCAGCAAGTGACTTAGCAGTCCACTTCAATTAGCATTTTTGCTATCAACAGCTGTATGGTCTGTCAGAAGGCATTTTCTGCTCAGAATGGCCTTTGTCACCACTGATTCTATAAGCATGCACAGAAATTCTCAGTCACTCACTGCCAGCAATGTCAAATACCCTGTCTCAATTATGGAGGGTAGATATTACTGCCCAATTGATGGGTACAGAAACAACCATAAACAGATCAGCCACAATGGACTGGGAAGTGCAAAGGTAAAGTCTTGTATGGGTAGAAACACCACAACAAGCTAAAGAGAAGCTGAGAAGCGGTAGGTAAGTAAAGTGACCATGGAGAACAACATCATCATGGTTAGAATATGAAATGAACCATAAATGAGGTGCAAAATCAACAAAGCTAACAAGTGAAGTACAGACATCATGAAACATATACACAGATATGAGTAGGCCACTGTGAAACATGTTCATTGTGTCCCTGAAATGTAGAAAATGACACTGATTATAGATATATGGCTTGTAGTATTCTAGTGCCACATGCCATTTCTCACATTTCTATACACCATGAAAATGTGGGATAGAATGAAAAATGCAGATAATGTTTTAAAGTCTGGTTCAGTCTAGTTTTTGCAAAGCTTTCTAATTAGGCAACTGCTCTGCAACTAGTCTTTTAAGAATCAGTCCATTGACTCCTATACCATGGAAATCACACTTTGCACATGGAATGTAGTACTGACTCCATCCAAGCTTTCTCCTGACCCAATACCAGTCCCCACAATTATGAGATATACTATAGCTGTACACTGGTTACAACCAGTTGCAACTGGCAACTCTGCAACTGCAGTCCAGTTTCCAGTTGTTTCACCAGTCTTGGACTAGATTTTAAAACACTCTGGGGCTAGGGAGATAAGGAACTACTTTTGCAATGACAAGTGCTCCTAGTGTGCATTAAAGCCTTGAGTCAATTCTTGTTGACTTGATGAGCAGTTTGAATATGAAAATAACTATCTGCTGGAGAAGTGGACCTGTAAATAAACAATTTACTATAGCTTTGAAATCATTTTCAAAGTGCAAGTTGAAGGAAATCATTGGCTCAATGGATAGTCCTCAGATGGTGGTCATTGAGAATGATGAATGCTCATTGGGGCTTATTGCATCCCAATGTATATATGCACTATATAATCCACCAGGTTTGGTAGTGGATGCTCCATATGAGTTAAGTGAAAGACAAAATGCTAGCTGTAAAAAAAAAAACACACATCCAATGATGGTTGACATGAGTGATATTATTGCATCAGGATCTGTTTTTTCATACATAGAAAATGGGATGTGAACTGACAAAATGGTTCTAAAGGAAGATACTAAGGAAGAGAAGCTGAGATAGAAGATGTCAAGGGCAATGAGATGGGAGAAGAGATTAGCAATGTTTCTGACAATTTCTAGCTATGAGTAGCTACATAGATATAGTAGACACATGTCAGTTAGTCAAGAACCCCAGTCATCAGTCATAACTCAGACATGCAAGTAACAGTCGACAGGTGGAGTCAACAGGAACATTGTATTTATCTGTGTTGTTTTAATAGAATAGTATTGCTCAAGAGCGAATAGTTTGACACTGATTAATAGAATGAGTCAGTTGCATGTGTGAGTCATTCATCAGTCAGTCCATAGTGGCATATGTGAGTCAATCATCAGTTGGTCCATAGTCATATGTATCAGTCACACACATCAGTCACATAGATTGGTAGATATGTATATCGGTATTGGTCATAAAAGTCCTTAATTTATCTGTAGCCAAGCATGAATCACCTGATGGTGAGGCACAGGCCAAGATCAGCCCTTCTAGGCTATATAGTATATATATTTGGTGATAATGGGGCTTCTTTGAAAACCATGTGCCCACCTGACAGCAGGACATGATGGGTTAAGTGCAAATTGCGTGGCTGTGACCAGAGGGCCAAAGTTGGCCCTTCTGGATTATACCTGGCAAAAATACATCTTCATCAAAGATCACTCCCACCATCAGGTGGAAGTTAGGCATGAATCACCTGGTGGCAACTGTAAGCCCACAGGGCCAAGGTCAGCCCTTCTAGACTATACCCAGTAACAGCATGTCTTTGTCTAAGATCATACACCCACCTGATGGCAGGATGGCAGTTATTTTTCAGGAGCATTCTGTGTGGCACGCCCACCTGGCAGCAGCACGTGTCAGAACAAGCCTCCATCTTCACATTGAAGAATCCTTCAAGTGTATGCAAGAAGGTGGAGGTAGAGGTGCCTCTCCCATGAGCATGGGTTGATCAACCTTTACTTAGTAGTGAAGGTTGCACAAAAAAGAAGCAAAGTTGCAAGTGGAAGTTAAAATTGCTCAAATCAGCCAAACAGGTACTAGTGGCTTTCTATGGCACGATCACACAAAAAACAAAGCAAAACCATCACCAAATTCACCATCCAATCTGTCCATAAGAACATGGATGAGGACATCTGGAAGGGCAACAAAGAAGGCCTTATCTGGTATGGTATTCCAGAAGAAAATTGCTATTCCCACTCAATAGGCGGACAATACAAGTGATGTAGAATTCTAGTATTTAATGCAAAAGAATGTCTTCTGGGTGACATGTCACTGCCATTTAGGTACAAGCTGGATGGATACATCTATACAAAAACATCACATTCCATCTCTGTGAATGGCAGCTTTGGGTCATTGAATTGAAGAAACACGCATCAGCAGTCCCAGAAGACATGTGTACGGAGTTTAGAAGAGACGGCGGCACAAAACTGCTGCAATATATGGTGACATGATCTATGATCATCGAAGAGCTAATGCAAACAGAAATGGACAAGGAGGGTAAGGACGAACTCAACATTTTTTATGATACCTACCTCATCCACAACATGCATGACTGGCTATGGACAGATAGAAACAAGATTTCATGGGATGAAGAATAAATACTTGGCTTAGACCCTGTTGACAAATCACACAAGGATGTTTTTGGTGAGTGTCTTGACTCCATTTCAGATTCTGACGCCAATCTCTTTACAGCACCCAATTATCTACCTGACAAGGTACACAATTCACAAGAATGGATGCAGGGGTTGATCTCTGGCTATAAAGAGGGCTGGCATGATAGCATGTCAGTGCTCATGGAGCTGGTAAGAAATGAGAAGCTTTAGGATGACATCACAGAGAGACCCTGAATAGAAGGTGGAGAAGCTCCCTCCATATGGCATAAGGGACAAGAGCCAGTGGTTAGTGAAGAAGAAGAAGCACTTACAAAGACATGAGCAAGGGAAAGTTCAGACAGATAGGTCCAAATTGGTTCGCTTGAACAGCTACTCATATGATCACAGGCAGAAAGGGTGAGTTTTGTATGGCCATGCACTCCACAGTGATGCCCAGGAGCAAGACTGCTCAAGGTGTGTGAATCAATGGGGATGTAGCATTGCTGACAATCTGTGCAGTTCTTGACACAGTGTCGACACATTCAAATGAGTAAGTTACTGTACTTATGGTCAGTCATTGACTGATGATATAGTAGGGGTGGTGAGACACAGGTTGAAGAGGACAAGGATGGGTGAGCATATCCTGACAAGTCAACAAGAAACCAAACATCTCTAGAAACAGAAAAGGAACAGATGAGATTGAACAGGATGAATTCATGGGTTCCGAAAATGAAGAGTATACATTGTAGCATACACTGGGGTGTTCAACACTAATCAAAACATCCTCAGATATGGCAATAGACCCTGTGATCATTGCTGAAGAATATGCTGCATCTCAACAAAGACTTATATAAGTTGCTGATGAAATGTGCAGTGTGTATTGCTCATGTAGTGACAGGCAATTAGACAATCCAATGATGTGGCAAATCATGAATGACTACACACAGGGTAAGGTGGAAATCCAAGCAGGAGAGGAGCACATCAGAGAGGCACTTGGGCAAAAGTACAACTACATGGTGTGGGGAAAGATTATACAGCAAGTCTACAGGGAGGTGGAGGAAGAGGGGGAACAAGGCAAGCTAATGGTTGATGAGATGTTTTCACAGTTTATTGCCCTGGAGCAACAATGCCTTGACAATCTGGACAAGGTGAGAAACCGGCAAACAAGGCTCTAATCCACCATTACTGTACATGTATGATTTCCTTGGTGTGCTTAGATATCTAACAAAAAAGCAGTATTGGTTGAAACTGCCAGATTTTCAAATAAAAATAGTTGTTTGTAGTCAGCATATATATGATTGATTGTCTCTATATGCTACATAGATGGCATTGGTTCACTCACAACTCTGATCTTGATACTAGTGACTCTCAATCGATACTCCAGTGAACAATATCAGTTGGTAGGTTTTCTGAGCACACTGTATAGGGGCATTATATGTGTCTACAGATCACCATTCAGTTCTGCAGATGTTTTGCCATGAGTTACTTTATATGTTCTGCACTTTCCAAACTAATAAAAGACATAGGATGGCAACATTTATATTACAAGGATATTAATAATAAATAAACTTCTGATAACAAATGAAACCACAATGAAAATTCCCCCATCAATGAGCAAACAGCACCTGTTTCTGTACAAGAGAACAAAGGACCACCTTGAAAAAAGTGGTGAGTCCTCTGATAGAGACATAACAGCTACTGCAGTTTCTGTGGTGGCAAAGGGGCAAAATGTCTACATGAATGTGTACAATGTAAGGCGATCATGTGTGAACAAGACTCTGGATGATAAGGGATGCATAGGGTTTGGTACTGTCTCTCTAATCTAGTGCCATTCCTGTGCCTCTTATATGAACAGACTGCATCAATGGAAAAGGTCTTCACAGCCAAGGCCAAATCCTGCAGTGAGTCAAGCACCTTTGCAGTTAAATGTGAAATCTGAGGGCTACAGTGCAGCCTTTTAAGCTACAGGGAGTACAAGCATGCAAAGCTAAACTGGCCCCATGATGGTGGTTGTAACCCTGAGGCTTGCTGGTGAGGCCAATATGTTTATATGAGACATACTCACCCTCGATGTCAAGCACTTGGGAAACAACAACATGAGTGTAAGGGCTGGCAACAGATTCTCCCTACTACACATTAAACTCAGGCTCAAATGGTGCATGCTTTATTGAGAAAATCTGGACAGGTCACAGCACAGAAAGAGATGGTGGAGGGGTGGAAGTTCATCTAAGGCTCCATCAAGAGTGTTCTGCCCATGAACATGTTTATTGTTATTGACATGCACATGGAAATGGAGACAGGGTGTCTGCAATATGGGGGTAGAAAAACTGAGCCTGACTTTGCACTTGTGTTGCAAATAATAATCCGCAAATACTGTGGGGAGGTGATGTTGAAGATGATGGATGTGGCAAACCTATCTGTACAGCAACACAGTGCAAGCAAGACCTCTCACTGGTTCAATGATTCAATTTACTTTTGTGGCAGTTGGAGGGTGCTTTTGCTTGCCACATGTGGGCAGACTGTCCATATAGAAAATAGCTTGATCAATGTAAAGAGGTAGTGGGGAGGTGCATCCTTCTGACTTCACCTAACATGCAGCAATGAAAAGGGATTGCAGGGGCATATTTGATTTAGCACTTTGATTGAGTGGCCACCACGATTCCAGGATAAGTCAGAAATTTTCTAACTGCAGTGATTGAATGTTTGGGCATAAACAAACACACCAGCCAACTATGGGATGCAATTATTGAGGTCATCTCTCAAGAGTTTGACCTGCTGCAAGCCAACAGCATCATTGTGTACAGAGAGTGGGGATCTAAAATGGTAGAGTGTTGGGAAATCAAGCTACACTCACCACCAATAAAACCCTGAGGTATCAAATTTGCAGCATGTGGAAAGGACAGGTGCATGCCAAAATGGTGTGAGTTCCATATGAGAACAAAGATAAAAGAGGTGAAAATGCAGTGTAAACATTGCAGTTGGGCATCCAAAGTTGCAACAAGGTTGGATGTATGCAAATATGTGTTTTTGTTTAACAGTAAGCTGCTGGATATTTATTGGCACACCCACCCTATCTGCATACCATTAGCAGCCATATTTGTAATAGTTACACAGCAGAAGCAGAGTAGAATACATAACACATAGCTTGGTATCTTCAGTTATAAAAATGGCATAACGCTCATTGCTTATGCAAAAGCAGGAAAACAGAGAAAGGCTGATGCTGACACTTGGTGAGTAGAGCAAACATTATAAGAGGAGTTGAGACTGACTGTGTCTGCCGAGTCATACCACTGAAAGCATTGAATTTTTTTTGCAGTTTCTGTGGAGATCTGGCAGATAAGATGTATCTATTTGAATACATAGAATGTCAGGCTAAAATGTGCCAGCAAAGTATAAAATCAAGTTCAGGATGCATCAAATTTGATACAGTGAAAATGGACCATGGGTTTCTCTGCCTTATATGTGAAGGTTGATGGAAGGAGTGATGAGCAGTGATCAACTGGTTCCAGTAAGGCAAAGGTTTGGAACAGAGTATAAGCACTCACATGTTTACAGAATGGAGTTAGTGGATATGGTGGGAGGCCACATTTAACAATGACCTGGCCTCTGGTTCTTGTGACCATTGAATCAAAGAATAACAGTGTTATTTGGGAGACTCTTGGCATTAATTTAAAAAATGAATATTTACCTATCAAGGATTGCATATGAGTCAGACCTTTGATATTCAAGACAAATACTAACAAACCTCAGTTACATCTCACAGAATTAGATTTGGATCACACCTTGGTTCTGTCTGTAGCTCCATCAACCATTCCATCAAGTTGATGGTCCCAATGAATACCTCTATCATGCTTGAGAGGAGACTACAAACTTGCAGGCCTGACTTGCCTCTCCAAATGATGTGTGCCAGTAAGGAGTGTGCAAAAGGGGAACTGCAATCCCCACCACATATGGTATAATGACTCACCATTTAGTAGGGGCGGTTGGAGGGGTTTGATATTATCAATGGATGGGTGAGCACTGTGCTATCGCCAACTGTTTGAAAATCTGGTTTCTTTGGTGCAGAGGTGAGTAGAGTCAATGGTCAGGTGGTCGAAAGCTAAATACACTCTGCAGCAAGAGGTTTGACTTTGTTTTTTGCTTTGGAGCAACATCACTGTGGGCCATGGACCTGAAAAAATGTGTCAGCTGAGTCATCAAGTGCATTGGAGCAGATAAGATGAGGGGTATATGAGATAGTATTTCACAGGTGGTAGCGCACAACTCAACACTGCTCCAGGCAATGGATGTGATGTTGATCTACAGAGAGAGAGAGGGCGCAGAAGTGGGGAGCAGGCAGATCAGTGCTCATTACCTACCACTGAGGCTGTGGGGGTTCTAATTTGATGGCTGTGGCACTCAAGGGTATGACCTTCAGACAACTGAACTTAACATGAAGAGTAGTTAGTTATGGAAAAATCCAGGTAACTTATCAACTGTATCTGTGGAAGTCAGTATGGATTGGGGAGTAGGATATTGAGGGGTATTTTAACTGGGTGAGTAGCAAAATGCCAAACATCTATTGGCACAGTTTTCCAGCTTCTCAAGAGTTGAAGATGTTGTTTGTAAGGGTCATTAATGAATTTGCAAGTCATATGGACATGTCTCAGTAGTTATGGGTATGGTACAAGTACAGGTTCAGTGATAAGTCTATATCAGTCCAAGTCAGTTCAATCTAGACCAAACATCAGTCACTTCCCATGTATACCATTCATTTTCCCACAATTCTGCATACTATCGATCAATTATGCCTTCACATCAAAGTAAACAGGCACAAAAAAATCTGCAACAATTCACAGTTATCCTAGAGCTGTCGTTCCTTCAAATTGCATTCAAGACCCTCTTCTTGACCTCCAAGAAAACAGGGATTCAATGCAGGTGAATACTGGTATGTCTCATTGCCCTTATATACACATTACTAATCCACTTGAACTGCTGATCAGTTACAATAATGCCCTGCATGCCACTTGTCAACTTTTGTAGGCTATACTGCCATCACAGTAGCACTTTACGGCCATGCTCTCACTGTGGGATTAAGGTATGCACCTCACTCGCACCAGACAGAGGGTCATGCCTTGTCTCTCAATCCCCTCTGTCTATTCTCTGCCCTGATTGTAAGTCCAATGTATATGTATGAGGTAAGTAATTTTATAATGGCAGACATCAATGCTGATGTCCTTCAGGATGTCACACTGTGTTTTGCTTCAATGAAGCATGCCAAGGTGACTTGGCCATTGGTGCTGGTCAGCCTGACATCAGGAACACAAGAGAACCAGTACCTGCCCATGGTGCTCAGATGCTATGTTGAACACAAGTTTTACCTCAGCAAGAAAACATACTTACTCCATCTTCTTTTAAGTGCTCTTACTAATTTTCTTGGGCAGCTCTACATCAATCATGCATATCTTTCAATTGGAGGCTGCCTTGCAGCTCAATCAAATTAAGGTCTGCACAAAATTTTATGGATCACTTACAGTGTTTGAACCACCCCACTAATGCTTTTATAATCTTACAAATCACATATGACACAACTATACTGTAGGTGTTGGGCATATGGATCAGATGCAGAAGGGCCAATGTATAGTATACTGTTTAACCTCATTAATACATTTCTCCCTCACTCATTGCTTCATTAGGACTCTACATTGGCACACAGCTATGGTAGATGGTGAGGCTTGTTTCTCATGAGCTCCACCTCTTTTTTTATCAGGAGTTCTTGAGAGATGGACATAAACAGTTTGGTGGAAAGGTGGGCGAGGTAACCTGTTCAAAACTCCAAGCTAATCTATTACAGTGGACATTTTGATTTCATAGTTACACTGTCCATACAACAGGCGACAGCATATCATGTCACTGTATTTTTTTCTAGCAGGTCTGATACTTAATAGTAATGGGTTGATTTCTGTCTGAGATGCTGTCACATCTGCACTGGTCATCTTGACTTTCAAACAAGGTATGTGTGTTAAGCACTATCTGATTACATGACACAACCCACCCTTCACCGGCTTCAGGGTGGTGTTCAATTTGTGCCAAAAGGGGTGCACCGTGCAACTATTGGATATTGCAATCTGTATGAAAGGCAATGTGGTGCAAGGCATTTGTCTGACATGAAGGTGGAGGTTGTCATTTGTGTGAGCCTCACAAGT
This sequence comes from Boletus rex-veris, assembly GCA_038088795.1. Taxonomy (NCBI): domain Eukaryota; kingdom Fungi; phylum Basidiomycota; class Agaricomycetes; order Boletales; family Boletaceae; genus Boletus; species Boletus rex-veris. The sequence goes on from JBBPJQ010000011.1 coordinate 53,946, forward strand.
TAAAAGTATATATAAAATCAGACTTGGGTTGTTTTGGCATCACTTTCCATTGGCTTCTTTTGTCTGTAATGTATTTGCATCACACTCACCATAAGCCAAGGTCACTAATTGTATTTAATTGGACAGGTTGGCTTCAAGAAGTGAAGTGTGTAAAGGAGTGACCATACTGTATAGTAGGTTTACTTATGACTCAGTCAAAGGTCTGGTATCAGTAACTAGTTGCCTTGTTCATTTTACTATAGCATTCTACTTGTATCTTTATACCTCATAGATATTAGCAGCATGTTGGTCTCGGATGAGCAATACTACATATAGGTGAGTGGACTTTTGTTAAACTAAAAATGAAAGTGAGGGCTTACAGTGAACATGTGGAGTCACATCACTATAGGATGGTTGCAAGAACAGCAAGCTACATACCTTACACAGGGCAACAAACTGCAATGATGCTTGGCCAACAACAACTAGACTGACACTTTTCATCTAAGAAATAAAAACACAGAGAGCCTAGAGGGCCATAATGTCTTGTTTTAGGTATAAGGGCAAAGACTACTAGAAAAACTCACCTGAGCACATATACTGTGGCTGTGGACAAGAGAGGTCGAGTTAGATTGCAGCATGATCTTTTCCCTATATATAATAACACCCTCAATATCTGAGTAGGGAATATTAAATTGAGTGTAAGGTTGGGTAGCTGCATATATAGCTGCAGATTGTATCTGGGTAGCTGTCCTGCCCAATGAAGCAGGTGGTAAATGATGGTGACCAGATGGATGTTGTTTAGGGTGGGCATCACAGTGTTAATACTGTTACCAAGCCATTGGGCATAGGTAATGCTGTTCTGAATGTCAGGAAATACAATGCTGTTGATGCAGAGGAGAGAGAATACTCTGTTGAGGGTGGGAGGGTGTTCCCAAACAAGGTAGGCTAGGAGAAAGAAATCTTACCCATAAATACAATGTTCATGATACAAGGCATCATTATGGGGCTCAGTGCAGATGGCACATATAAATCAGCCAGCACTGCCAGAAGAACTGCAGCATAGTGGATGTATGGGAGGAAAAGTGGCAATGAGGAGCTTGGTGTGGCAGTCATAGAGAGTATCAAGGATGACCTTGATAGGACTGGTGCAGCACAGAAAGTAGCACAGAGCATAGTACTTTTGGATATGGTGGAAGCAGTAGGGAAGGAGTTGGATGCGCTCAGAAAAGGAGCTGGGAATAGAGGGAACATTTGGGGGAAGGGGGAAAAACCAATAAAACACGCTTGTCTCTGCGGGATGTGGCCTACAGAACAATGACATGCTTTTATTGGAAGAGTGAGTACTTGAATGCACACATACCACCTACTTAGTGCTTTCACAGCAGCCACTTCGACTTTATGGTTGTAATCTCTTCGCAGGCACACATGGCATGTGATGCCTATGGGTTCATTGCCAACATCATGTAGTGAATAGCACTCAATCTGCCCGGTGCAAGAGGAAATAACACCAGCCTTGTGTTGATATTGTTGCAATAGTGAGTACCCAGCATTGCCGCATGGGGTACAAGAAATCTACTCTAGGGGACTTACCTTTGAACTGGAGGGTTTCTCAGAGATGATAGTGGTTGAGTATCAAGAGAGATAGATTTATATTCAGACTCAGCAGAGTCTTATATACTTGTACAAAGTGATTACTTAATATAGGTCACATGACTGTAAGTACGTGTCCTTTCAACACTCCCCCTTGTCTAGTATACAGTAGATGTGTAGATACAAAGTAAGAAATATAAAGTAAATAAATGTCCGCACAGTCTAAGCCGGTGAGTTGAATTCCAAACCAAGCTGGGAGCGGAACTCCTTGAACTTGACATGTCCAAGGTTCTTTGTGAACATATCTGCAGGGTTGTTGGTTCCTGGGATAAAGAGCAGCTCAACCTGCTTCTAGAGCATCATAGCATCACATATGAAATGGTAACAGATCTGGATGTGTTTGGATCATTTTTTGGTAACAGAGTTCTGCGCAATAAAGAGCAAACCTTAATTGTCATCACAAATGGGGATGGGACCAAGGCGATAGCTGAGTTCTTCCATCATTTGATAAATCCAAATAGCCTGGCATGTACAGTCGCTCAAGGCCATGTACTCAGCTTCAGTAGAAGACAGAGCAGTGGTCTTTTGTAAGTGTGAGTTCCACAAGAACACACCATCCATGAATTTCAGGTAGAAACCTGTTTGCGAGTGAGACGTGACTTTGTCTTGTCCCCAATCAGAATCGGTACAGGCAATGATGCCTTTACTGGATTTGCCTTGATATACATACAAGAGAGTAGTCTTGGGTACCTAGTAGATACTGGCAGATGTATAGAGCTTTATTTAGATGCTCTTCTGATGGGTTGGTGGACATGTGGGCGAGTTGGGTAACCGCATATGAGATGTTGGGTCTTATACTGATCATGAGGTACAGTAACAATCTGATCACTGTCTGGAATCACATCTAAAGTTCTGGGTTGACAGAGGATTTGTTCTTCTCTAGGTAGTAACCCTGAGGGAGAGGGGTGTTGGTGATTTTTGCGTTAGTCATACCACATCGCTCAATGACTTTGTCAAGGTATTCTCACTGGTCTATCTTAATAGTTTGACCATCTCGATATATGTTCATTCTTAGGAATTCACATGTTTCTCCTAAGTCACGATAGTCCCACTTCTTCATGAAGGCAGCTTTAACCTTGTCTACAAAAGGTTTGTTCGGGCCGCAGAAGATGGCATCGTCTATATAGATAATCGCTAGGACGAGCTCTTTGCCTTTGCAATAGATGAACAGGCCAGCATCTGTTTTAAGATGCGTGAAGCCGAGTTCTTTCATGGATTGGTCGAGTTCGCGCCACCAAGCTAATCCTGCTTGTTTGAGGCCGTATATGGTGCATAGTAATCTCAAGACCTTCCCTTTGAGGTGAGGAGGCATAAAGCCTTCTGGGAAGTCCATGTAGAGTTCTTCATCCAGTTTGCCATATAGGTAGGCAGATCAGATGTCGAGACCAGTAATATACCAGTTCTTGATTGCTGAGAGGGCGAGCATGCACCACACTGTCTCAAAGCGTACGACAGGGGAGAATATTTGATCAAAATCAATCCCTTCTACTTGGGAGAAGCCCTTAGCTACAAGCCAGGCTTTCTTTCTTCCGTCGGTTTTTACATCAAAGACCCATTGATTCTTTATGATCTTTCTATTTGCGGGTCGATCACGATTTCATAGACCTTGCGATCTTTGAGTATTTGTAACTCATCATGGCAGGCTTTATGCCAGAGTGTCTGCTCATCTTGTGGCAGTTTCTGAATGTTGCAGTATGTCCATTCGCAATAGTTCACATTGGACTGTTCCATTTCCAGTGGAAAGGCACGGCTGCAGAGGTATGAAACCAATGCATCTCCCCCTTCCCTGGTGATGCACTCTACATCATCTTCTGATGGAGTCGGGGATGGAGGCATTCCACCAGGGACAACAGGTGAATCCAATGGGCTAGCCGGTGCTTCCCCAATGAGTCTGTGCCATTCAGAGGCGCATTCAATGTCGCAGAGTTGCTTGAGCAGTTCATGACATTCCCCATAAATGTTTCCGGGATGGAAGGGGGTGCAGCACTCATGCTGTGGATGTTCTGGGCAAGCAGGTGGGGGTGGCAATGGTTGATGAGGAGGGGTAATGGGAGGTGCCAGAGGTGGTGTAGGTGCCCTGGGGGCAGCTGGAGGCAGAGGCAGAGGCAGGGTATTAGGACGCAGAGCCACCGGGTGACGAGAATGGACAGTAGGAGGAGCAAATTCCACATCTGACTCCAGGTCCAAAGGTGTAGAATTAGAGTCCGAAGACCTATCATCATGAGAGTGAGAACGCGGTGGGTGGTTAACTGGCTGATGTGGCTGAGCCTTAGAACACCTTGGGAAGAGGTGCTCATCAAATATGGTGTGAGCTGATGTGTGTAGTGTGTTATTAGGGCGCATAAAGAGGTAGTTTGAATCACTACCAGTGGATACACCCAGGTAGATCATAGTTGTCATTAAGGCTGCAATTTGCCTTTGTGAGTCTCTACTGGTATGTGGACATAGGCCCCACAGCCAAAAACCTGGAGATGTGAGAAGATCGGCTTCTCACCTGTAAGCATCTCAGACAGTGTTTTCCAGTTGAGCTGAGCGGAAGGGGTGCAGTTATACACGTGAAGTGCATGGAGTACCACAAACTCCCAATATGAATCGGGCAGGCAAGCCTGCAGTCGCATGGGTTGTGCCTTATCCATAAGAGTACAGATGAGGCGTTCCACGTGTCCATTCTGCTGGTGGGCATAGGGGGCAGATTGTTGTATGTTTATGCCATTATTGTGCATATACTCAGTGAATGCTTTGGAGGTATACTCTCCCCCTGCATCAGAGCGCCAGTGTTTTATCACAGCGTTGAACTGAGTTCACACATAGGTGTGGAACTGCTTGGTCACCTTTAGTGTTTGATCCTTAGTTTTAATCAGGACCAACCAAGCCATGGATGTATAGTCATCATAAAAGACGATGGTGTACTTGTACTTATGGTATGATTCAATTTCAAACAATTTTAAATCAGAGTGAATTAACTCAAAAGGAGTGCTTGCACGCTTCTCGCTATGAGGAAAAGTATGGTTTGGCTGTTTGCCACGCTCACAACCAGAGCATATGGGGACAGTGGATGGAATATCAACATCTGGGAAGTCCTTAATGTGCTTCTTAGCAGCATGGAGCACATTGCACGAGTGGTGGCCTAATTGGCGGTGGAGAAGTTCATAGTCCACAGACGTCATGGACAACAAGTCAGTGTGTGGATGTATGGTAGGTGCATGTATCCAGTACATGGTGTCGCCATGGGAGTGGAAACCTAGTACTATCTGCTTAGTACATATTGATATGACCGGGGGTGGTCTGTAGTGTCATGCAGGCATTGGTAAGTAAGGTATCCATTGAAATGAGCTTTACTGTACAGGTGGGCATATAAATGACTGGCGATAACTGCACAAGTCTACCTTGGAAGCGGATAATCACAGTTCCTTTACTGAGAATGTGTGCATGGCCATTGGCCGTTTGAGAGAAGGTGTGCTGAGTAAATTCAGAGTACTCAATGAGATCCAATGAGATCATTTAGATCATTGGTGTAATGAGACAATGCTCCTGAATTGAGGAGCCACATGTCAGGTGGTGGGAGGTGGTTGTCATGTTCTCTTTCTTTTCCTTTACTCTTTGATGGTTGCTTCTTACAGTGATCACACATAGAGAAGGGAGGGGAAACAGTAGAATTGCTATCTACTGCAGATGTACATGCAGTATAATTACATAATATCTGAGGCAAAAAATTCTATGTGTCAGTGTCTGCTAAAGATGGGCAAAGAAAGAGTAGGACTGACCAGAGGATGGACTCATCCCAGAATCTCTCGACATACTCATCACATTCCACTATGTCGAGGCTCACCATGTCCTTGTCTTCCTCATCCATTTTGTCGTCACTGTCAAGGACGATGATGCATGGGGTTTCCTCAATGCATTCAAGGAGAGTCATGGAGATGGGAGTGCCGAAGACACCAGCTTCTGCAAAGGCAGAGTGGACGCACTGGTGGCCTTGCCCACGGCGGGTTGCAACCAGCTCGAGGGTGCAGATGGTTTGGGGAGTGGGAGTGGCCCCAATCTGGCAGGCGAGGTCAATGGTCTCAAGGATCTGAGGGAAGGTGGGGGGCCCATAGTAGGGCGCGCTGGCTGTGTGGGCAAGAGCGTGGGGGTTGGAGACAGGCTCAGTGAAGGTGGTGGAGGCCAAGCTGAACACCGCAGGCTCCTGGAGGAAGTTCATGAAAGTGAACAAGGTGGAGGATGACTCAGTGGCGGTAGCCACATGATCCTTCTGTTTCTTCTCACCTTCCTCAGAGTGTTTGCCCTGACGACGCTTCTTTCCCTTGCCTTTTTCCTCATCCTTCTTATTGGAGGAGGAAGAGGACTCCTGTTGTTCCGAAAACTGGGGGTCACCTTATTGGTGACGGACATTGGAAACTTTATTTGCCTGCGTGCAAGGCAGCTGATGGTGGGTGAGGTAGTGCTGCCAAGCAGCAATGAGAGTCGTCTCGAGCTCCCCCATAGTAAGCACCTTGTTCTTGGTGGGGTCACTGTCAATAACAGTGTTTAGCTGCTGGTGGAGGGACTCGGCATACTTGGGTAGTTTCGCCACAGTGATGAGTGCCTTGAGGTTGTCAGGGACCTGGTGCTGAAGTTCCTCCAGCGTGGTAAAGCTGGCATTCAGCTTGGAGAAGGTGGAGCTGGGATGCTGGTTGTTGGAAAAGGTGATCCTGAGCATGTTCCTCCACTTAGTATAGGCAGAGACAAGGGAGGCGGAGTTGTACTGCTTCTTGAGTGTGTCCCTGAGGTCCTTGGTGGTGTTCTGGGAGGTGAAGTGGGCGGAGATGTGGGGCTCAAGGCAGAAACACATGGAGCCAAGGGCTTGGTCATTGTTCTCGTCCCATTTCTCCTGGGCTTCCTCCTTTGTGGCAGTGGGGGCCGTTCCAGCGATGGTGGGGTGCGCCTTGTGCATCTTCTGGTAGAAACCAGAGGCACAGAGGTAGGCCTCCATATCCTGGGCCCAGCGCTTGTAGTTAACACTGTTAAGCTTGGCAATGGTGGAGAGGGTGGAAGACATTGTAAGTAGGATCTGAAAGGGTGATGTGTCAGTATGAACCAATGAAGGGAGCAAGTAAAATGTTCACATCACTGAATAATGTCAGAGCTTCCAGAATGTAGGGTCATAGTGACCCCCTACATCCAGAGTCTGATGGCTGTTACTCTTGAGTGTTGCTGCATTGAGAGTGTCCAGCGTTTCCGCTCAGGATGGCCAATGTCCAAAGGCATTCACTCATGAGAAGATACTGTTCGGGGAGACATACAGTCTGTCCCAAATGTAGAGCTTCGGGGCTCATAACCTGTTGCAATAGTGAGTACCTGGTGTTGCCACATGAGGTACAAGAAATCTACTCTAGAGGATTTACCTTTGGACTGGAGGGTTTCTCAGAGATGATAGTGGTTGAGTATCAAGAGAGATAGATTTTTATTCAGACTCAGCAGAGTCTTATATACTTGTACAAAGTGATTACTTAATATAGGTCATATGACTGTAAGTATGTGTCCTTTCAACAGATATGGGATGTGGTTGTGTCTGCTGTATTCTCCACCCCTGCCATGAGTGCTGTCAAATCACATGACACAACCCACTGTTTACTGGCTTTGGGATTCTACTCAATTCCTACCAAAAGGAGTGTGCCATATAGCTGTCAGATGTTGTGATTCATAGCAAAGGAGATGCCATTTAGGATGTGTGTCTAAAGTGTGGTTGGAAGTTGTTGTTGGTATGGTCTTCTCAAATTGATGAACTGTGAACTGGAATTGGGACTGTTCTGGTATCATTTCCCCCCTTTTCACTCTCTGTGTAATGCCCTTGTGTCTTCCTCAAGTGTTCTTGCTTAGATTAATGTAGAATGATTTTGGACTGACATGTATGGACTGATTTTGGACTGACACACATGGATATATGGCTATTTCATACAAACAGCTACAAGAAACCTCATGAACAAAATGCCAAATGCTAGACTGATGGCACGGTTACAAGAAAAAGGATGCAGAGTATAGAAACCTGGGGTGCCATGTTATTTTCAAGTAGGCACTAGCATTGAGATGAGGATCCTCATCCAGGCAGACAGTGGAAGCAGTTATTTTATAACCTTTTCTCTGTATTTAACCACTGCTTCGACATCCAGGTACAGCATACTAAAGCTCATTTGGAGTTAGATATGAATGCATATAGGTTAGAGTCTTATGTGGGCAGCTGTCCTGCCCAATGAAGCAGGTGGTATGTGACAGTGATGCAGCACCCATCCCTTTTAAAAATATATCAAAAGATCTTACATTCAAAAGTCACTTGACAATCATTGTGATCATCTGATGAGCATGTTATTCAGTGTATTAATTTAAACTGAGATAGTTGTTCTAGACTTGTGTGTGAGTGGCCAAGTTAATGGCTCACTCAACCCAACTCATCATCTTGATTCTTCTGTTTTGCAGGCTCTCTCTCTCTGACTGACATTAAGACATTAGAAACATGAAAGGGAGAAAGGAAGCCTAGCATATAAATGGTATACTCTGCCAAGAATTTCATCAGCTAAAAGAACAAATATGAGTGTGTTGCTCTCTAAGTAATGTCATGTGGAGAAGAATTTTCTGTTGAAATGGGAAGACAAGATCCTGTGTGGATTGGATCTCAGGATGGACTACACCAACTTGGCAGATAATTGCACATGCAAAGACTGGGCTACATTTCCTCTTTGATCCAAAGAACACATGCTTTGGTGATTATATGCAGTTTTTAGGGATGAAGGTGCTTTTGCTGGCTTTTTAGAAGGCAGACTATGAACATGGCTACAATGTAACAAGACTATATAAGACTTCTAATCACTACAACAATCCTGTCATTTCCTAGACAGATGGCACTGGGAAAGTGAATTGATGTTTCTGATGGTTCAGAATTTTGAAAAATACATTAATCAATCTTTCATTCATGAATATATGACTCTCAATCCTATTGTGATGGGATGATGTGAGTTAAGATTTTTACAGTATCTGTTTCCCACTAACTGACCAATAACTTAGTTGATTCTTGTACATTCTTCACTTGATTGGTCTTTGAGGAGATCCATGTGTGACAGCTTGGCAATTGAGTGGATTTGATAGACTAGCCAACAAAAAGGTGGAACTGAGTAACAATAGTTTGAGGCTCTAGAGCATCATTGACTTCAGTGCTTAAGCAGTCCAATAACTTTTTCCATTCTTTGCTATTGGTGTGCCACACCCAAGCTAAGATCTTCAATCTGCCATGTGTGATAATGATCTCTTCACAACCATGACTCCTAAGGACCTTATAATGTGGCAAGTTCATAATCATATTCATAACTAAGATAACAGCATGAAGTGCTTGGAAAAAATGATAGATATGCATTTGAAGACCAAATAGTACATTTGAGCTCCCATATGAACCAGTGGTGAAGGCAGATAATATGTCACTGTCCCAGACCTTCAAAAACCATGAGATACAAACATATAAATGGTGTAAGTAGCTTGAATCTTTTGGGTGTGTTTTGAAATGGAGTGTGATGCTATTGAGGTAACCAAGGAGGATTCTAACTATATAGTACTGTTGAAACCATAAATTTGTGGTTGATTAGTTTATTGTCAGCTTCTACCTCTGGCTACACATTGAAATCATCCCACCACTTCCATGTCAAGTATGTGTGGTCTTGTTAAGTATTACCTCCAAGATGACTTGGATCATATACCCATTCTTAGTATGGAGAAATTGCCTGTGATCTTCTCAGCTGATATAGAGGTCAAGTATCTAATTCACATGGGTTGATTGTAACATGTGGTGCCACATGGAAATGAGAAAGTGCACACAGATACCTGAAAACATCACACCAGATGGTTTTTGGGCTGAGATAAGAAGCCCCCTTACTCCACACCTGCCCTTACCCACCCACATATCATCTCACCCAGGCTTCTGCCACTGCTCACTGCTGCTGCACTTTGTATACCCTCTTGCTGCTTTCATGGTTCACCCCCTACTGCCATTCTGGCTCTTACAGGTAGTTTTGCTGCTGACATCACTTAGGCAGGACTGGCACACTCTGCTGCTACTTGCCTACAGCATTATGGCTCACTATTCCAGTGTAGATGGAAGTTCTCCTAAATGGCCCTGGAAGGATTGCAGTTGGGGGAGTGATAAGCCACCTGATGTGAACTTTCACAGGTTTGAAACTGCAACCTGAAACCATATATTCTCCCCCACCTCTGCTTGTAATGTACAGGCTTAGACCTGAACTAACCCTCATGATCCTTGGAGAGGGGTGCCTGATGAACAAGTAAGTGGGTGTTAGCAGCTCAGCACCTTTCCCTCACACACAGACTATGGACTGTCCTCTTTGGGGTCAGTCTGTCCACTCACATACTATATCCTTTTCAGACTTCATATACAAGTCCATGACTATTCTACACCTCCACCATTATGGCTTCTTCTGACACTATGATGTTTTCTGGATAGATATGCTTTCAATGCTCTTACTTATTCCCAGAACCTACCCCTAAGTTCTTAGTCCATTCCTATTCTGCCTTTATGCCTACCATGCACTTAACATGGGAAAGTATTAAATAAACTGTATCATACTATCAGATATTATTATAGATAATGTAGTATAGTCAAGTCCAATACAGTCCAGACATATCCAGTCATACAGGCTAAACCTGGGTTCCTCTAGACTCAACCAGAGGAGCACTGGAGATAATAGAACATGGAGGCAGACCATTGACCTATGAAAATCATATATTACCTTCCCCATATATATTACATATCATGTATATTACTGGACTCACTTTCAATACAAAAGAGACTTCTTTTCTCCCTACTGCTATCATTCCTTCCTAGATAAGTTCTGGTGGGCTTCCCACTGCCCTATACTATGCTGCTGCTCAACACATCCTTGTCATCACATTGAGTTGTGGGAGGATGCAGTGATGGCACAGGCATCAGATGGTACCATTAAGCATTGATTGTTGACACCATTGTTGTGTTTCACAATGTAGGAGCTCATTGCTCTCTATGGTTGTAGAACCCCTTTTCACAAGTTTCCAGCTTATTATCAATGTTTTCTCAACATCTGTCTGTTTCCTGTGTCTGCCCAAGTGCAATTCATGATTAGTATCTGTATTTTTCATGTTGTATCTGAGTCTGTGTACTCATTGAATTGACTGGATACTTCTTCATTTAACCTTCTCTTGTCTTTTCCTTTGTTCCCATTTTCACTTATACTGTTTGCAACATGTTACATTGTATGTCTGGTCACTTGAGACCCAGGTATTCTGTTCCTGACTTTTTACTTTAGAATATTGTGTTCACTGTTCATATGATCTCATGTATTATTTTCCATTATTTCTTACTATATTACACATCATTCTCATTGTCTTTGCAGCAACATAAATGCCCTGTTCCAAAGTCTTTCTTCCATATTGAAATTACTATGGCTGTAAAGTCTTGGATATGCCTGGACTATCAAAGCTTGTAATAAATATCTTTCTATCATACAAGATCTCCTTCCTGCCTGTATGCAGGAACATTCCCTTCATCTTCCACTTTGTTTCCAACTTTTTCATTGTTTATCATCTTCCAAGCCTGGAACCATTATTCCATGTGCTTCTGGAGTTTTCCCATAGTCTTTTGAACTCAAAAGCACCAACACTTGTCACTCTTCATCATTCACCTCCACCTTTTTCACTTCCAAACTTGGAACTATTGTTCTGAGCATGTTCTGAAACTTTCCTGTACCCTTCTGAACTTAGAACTGTCATTCTGAATCCTTTTCCATTTCAGATTTCAACTGGATTGATTCTCTTGCTAGCATTTAGGATTGAATCTTCTCATTCACACATCAGAGAGGGAACCCCTGGAACAATTGCTTCCCACACTTGTTACATACTTTACAATGACAGTGTGCTACCAAGAGAAAAAAGCAGTAAAGAGATGACAGAATTTGGTCTTGTATCCACAAACATTAGATGTTTCATACAACTAAAGTACTAACCTAAGCCCCATTAGGAATTCCAACTCCTTCTTCAAACAGATTAACTATAGATGTCCATTTTGCCTTTTGTGTACTAGATGCAAAGCAGAGTAGGGTATGGATGTGTTGTCAAGTGCCTGCAATAATTCAAGTATATGCCCAGTCAACTTGTTGATTGCACAGTTTTGTTGATCATAGGAGTGGTTGAAGGGTAGTTGCTGTAGCCTCTGTATCATATTGCTAGCTATACTTGTTGAAAGCTTGAAAATGATCAGTAGACATGTTGTGGTTGATAGAACTCACTGAAGCTAGGGTCTTAGCCAATAACACAAGCATATTGTGGGTGTCCAATTCAACCATTAGACCCCATGATATAACCATGTTCAATGTTCAGTGGACCACTTCTGGCCCATCAAATGTTCAATACTTGAGGCACATTTTCATTTGTGGATAGTAAACATTTCCAGAAATAGCTGAATGGCATTTTTATCAAACTATTTGTTCACCTTTAAACTGATGCCAGATCCAACAGCTGAACCAAGCATCAAATTTAATCAAATTTTAGAAAAACTGAAAAAAATTGTAATTTTCAGTATACACTCTGGGAATGATGTACTGTTGTTTTATTGTGAGGGAAGGAGTTAATGTGTGACATAGGAAGGAATGGAACCATTCACCAATGCATCAACATTCACAGGAGATAATTCATATAGATCTACCTCACTAATCTAATATGAAGTCACTAGTACTACATATAAATTCACTTATTAGCAAATCAAATGCTCACCACCAGATTGAAACTGCTGTTAAAACCTACTTGAATGGTGATGGAGCATTATATTGCTGTTATAGTGATATCTTTGATGGTGGTCAGAGCTGACACAAGCAACATGTTAGGCCACTGCTATTCCCAATGGATGTAAGTATTTGATAATGTACAGTTAACTGGCAAGAAGACTGGAGGATAGGTAAGATATGTGGATGTTGTGAAACACCACATGCTGGCAGGCATCAATGAACACATGAGTTCATAGTTGATTGATATGCACAATATCTATAACTATCAAAGTGTCCATCAAGATCCAATATTCACAATGCAGATGACACATTGCCTATCCATTATTGTGAATACTGCCATATGCTCATTCATCTTCCATGATAGTATAATACAGTGTAGTCATTTCCAAAATAAACTTCCAATTCCAGGCAAGCAAGGAAAGGCAGCAGTGCTTGAGTCTGAGTGACTGGATGGAGAGAAAACTCAATCATAATTTCAGAATCAGAAATGTGGGTGCAAGCACATTACCAGCAACCAGTGCCAGTAATAACACAGAATGAATGGAGTTAAAGTTTTGTGATTGATCACAGATAAAGCTAAGCAGTAGGAAACTGGAGGGACTGCAATGTAATATGATACCAGACTTTAGGTGCTCAAAATAGAATTGAAGTGAAGTGAGCAACAATTCTTGAGTATGAGTGGTATGGTGGTATGGGGTGATCACATTAATTTATTCATATGAAGTATGTATAAATTTGTTCCAAATCACAGAATAGAGCTTATAAGGGTGATTAGGAGTATCAATTGATACTTTAGTGTTGTTGAAGGGAGGTGCATTAGAATCATGAGCATCCATGGTCAGAATAATATTTAAAAAAAATTCAAATTGTCATATATACTTTTATCTGGCCTTGCACTCAAAATTCTGGCTAGGAAAGGAAAATCTAATCTTAAACTAATACTGATATACAAGCTATTTTATGCTTTTTATTAAATAGATAAAAAATTCTTTTTAAGATTTAAAACTTATAAAATAAAAATAAAAGCAACATATAATATAATATAAATTACTCTCAAGTAATCTACTAAAAGTAACTCTTAACAATAAATATTTCATTAGAATAGAAAATTATGAATATTCTAACTGATTGTTGCAGAATTTTTACATAATGAAACATCACCCAAGTTGAACAATATGTTTGATGTGTTCTTAATGGTAACTTAGTCTGAGACTCTAGCTTATATAATTTTTGTGGCTTTATGTGAACAGTTAGTCAAACAAGTGATGTGCTTACTAAATACAGAGAAAACATATATAGCCTGATTGATCAATAAACTTGGACTGTATTCAAGTATTCAAGACTATGAGATGGCCAGTCTATGATAAAGATACCTGGAACAAGTTTACCATCTGGGACAATACTAGTATCTAGGTGTGGCATTCAATAGGAACCAGATGAATTGTGGGCACACATATAGTGAACAGACAACCTTCTTTAAAAATCTGTATAGGGTGTCAGTTATAGAAATCAGCTACAAGCTCCATGAGGCTCCATATTATTCAATGTATTACTTGCAAGAGCAGCTGACACTGGCATCATCATATAGATCATGACTTACTTCCATTATTTTTAATGCCTAGCAGATGATTCACTATGGAAACGACTTTGTAATTCAGTTGTGTTAGTGTCTAAATATGGTTCCTACCCAGATGTAATCACAATGACATTAAAGCAATCTATCCACACGAGATACAATCTGGTGTGACACATAATCTCAAGTCTACCTTGAAGGCAGATCCTCATTGAAGTTTGATGCCAGATTTAATTATATGCATCTAACCAGACTCAAGTTGCAACAGATATTTTCTTGAGATAGACATGAGATACAGGTAGGATCTGCACATGCGAATCCTCTCGGGATCCCCTCCCCTCCTGCCCCCCCACAAAAAAAGTGCTCCTTGCCTCGTTTTCATCTCTGCTCCCTTTCTCTTATATTGCTCTCTATCATATTCCATGCAGCCCACCAGCATCATGAAGTTTCCCATCCAGTCAGACAGCACTCTTAGAGTAGAACAGAATGTCAATATGGGACAAGCGACCCATCAAAATAATCAACCCTCACCGATCAATCAAGAAAATGTATTCAGCGGTTGTGAGATGGACTATGTGTCCATGATGAACAGTGGCAGGCCTATGGGTCATATGGTAAAACCTTCCTAAACCAAGAAGATGAAATCTTACAAGTACTTAGCAGACACCAAGTAATAGTTGTGCCCAGTCAACACATCTGCCAAATGCCGCTGGTTATAACCAGCTTCCAAATCATGGTTCAGTATTGTTTGCTGATCCTGTGCAACATCCCATCTTCAAGTCAATTCATTTAACCCATAAGAACGTGTGATCCTCACCATGATTTAGTGATCATTCTCCAAGTCCTGACTCTATGGGCCTCTCGATGTCTTATTTTTCATCCAAACCTGGTTCTCGTTCACAATTAGTATCTTCCATCAATCATCATGGTCTGCTATTTGAGTACACATGTGGATATTCTCTCCCTTCAACACCACTGGCAAACATGTCCCATCTGAGCACTGGGATGACATACCACAACCCAGGAATACACAATGACATGGGCCTGGGAATGACCCAGTCGTTCCAGAACACCCTCAACCATGTCCTTGAGGGAATACAGTCTATGAATCAAAGGATATCCGGATTCAAATCAACCAACAACAACATTCTTTTAAGCAATCAAGTACTTACTGAGCGAGTTCAAGCCATGGAATCTGCCATACAAGAGATGAAGGAGTCATCAAATAGCATCCAACTTACCGGTGGTACAAAGAAATCATCAAAGACTGCTGGAAGCTCTTTCAAGAATATATCAAATCAGCATTCAAAATTGAAGGTAAGTAAGACTCACCAACTATGTATATCGTTGAAACCAACTCATGACCCATTACCCTCAGAGTTTTATCCATCAAATGGTGTTTGAACTCTGTGGAGTTTCATTCAGTATCAATGCAAATGATTGTCTTGCACAACTCAGCTCTCATGAAATGCCCCCAGCACATGATGCCGCAACCATCAAAGTTGATGGGAAATGTATGTGGAGACCTCATTGGGGAGAACCTGTCACTTTCAAAGTCAATGGCTTGTTTATCAAGGAGGTTGCCAACTGAATACTTCAAAATGAAGAGGTTGGCTGATTCTTATCTTCAAGATGTACTCATTTTTTTTTCCATATCCCTAGGCTTTATGCAATCAAGGGAAAGGGGAGTTAGAAGATGTCAACCACGACAAGAAAGTCATCATCACCATAACAAAGGACTATTTCTGCAACATTGCTGATCAGATCAAGTGTCGTAATGATCCAGAAAAATGCAAAGGACTCACTCAAAAACAAATTGATGGTCACCGTCGCATTCGAAGGGCTGCGGTATGCTATCATTTAATATTCTTGACTCGATTCTCATTCCTGGATAGGCTACAACCCACTGCCACCAAGTGATACCACCATTTGAGCAACTATACAGTGTTAAGGACATCACTGCTCTCATAGACACTGATTTTGGCTCAGATTATTGTTCCTATGACAAAGATGAGTTAAGTGACTCTACACGTCAGTGCCATCAAGATCAAGGTGTTGGTAAAGGAGGTCTCATGGCAGTGGGCCTGATGTGGTGAAATCCTGATGTTAGTTCCCACTCAATCTCCTTTGTGAAATACTAACCCCATGCTAGTATGTTGCGCTTCTTCGTCGCTTGGATGCACTTTCAAAATCCAGTCCAGTAACTATTGCGGATTCTTCAAATGCAAGTGTGGGCCCACCTGGAAAGTGTCGAAGGATTATGGCCAAGTCAAGAAGAGCAGCTTATAAACAAGTATTTGATTGCTCACCTACACAGATGTCTGAGCGATACCCTGATACAAGCTGAGAAAAGTCTTCAATCTCATTCGAGCAGATGGTTGCCCCATCATGGGCAAAAGCGAATCCTATGAAGGTGGTCAGTAAAGGCCCTCGGTTTGACTGGATGAAGGGGTTTTATGAACATCTTGATACTGAAGATTTTATTCCCAAGGATCGCAGCTACCTTACCGAGCTTCACAACTACTTTGTAGAACAACCTACAACTGAATCCAAATCTGATGATGGTGCTCAGCCAGCCTAGTCCTTCAATTGCATAGTACCATTCTCACCTATTTTCTTGAGCAGTGACCTAAACATCCCCCACCACCTAAAATTACTCATATGCATGCTTAGATTCTGTCTTGACTTTGAGAAAAAGTAGTACTATCCTACCATAGTTACTGTATGCTAGATTAGATACTTGTAGTCATCTTGACATCTTGAGAGTGTCTGTACCTTAACAAGATCAATTGTTACCCATACTTTCGTACGACTAGATCCAATCGTCACCATTTTCAAGGCCAAATGGGTGTAGATCCATCCAGGTTGAATCAACATAGGTAGTTGTGTGTCTATGTCATCATACTCATCTATTTGCCATAAATGCATGCCAACGTGGCCACTGCATATACAAAATCAGTCCCAAGATAAACAAGAAATAGATTAGAACTGACAAGGTGTTCTAAATAGAGTCATCATTCTCGTGTACCCATGCCTTGAACCATCAGACTCTGGCAAACCACATCGACTGGTTTTTGTGATGGACATCTTGATCAAATTGAAAGACCTCGAGGACTTCACCATATGCATCCTGTATATCAACTCCATTGGACTCTGGAATTTTAACATGAATGAGCAAAGATGATCACATTCCGACTGTCTGTGAGCCGTAGTACCACTTGCCCCATACAACAATGTAACCAAAAAATGTTGCTTCCCGAATAAGTGAAATACTGTTAGGGATCACTGGACAACAATATTGGCAATGGACTGGACTCAGTGGGAATTGAAGACAAAGAGTCTTTGCAAGTAGCTCATAGGTATCGGGACTCATATCTGCATGCTGGCACCTGGGACTTAGGCCATAGATCATTCCTGCTGCATTAGAACATTCAGAAGATGTCAAACTTGGAATGGAGGAAGAGGTCTTTTGAGAGTGTTGCGAGACCTGCTACTGTTCCATGTTCTTCTGATGATGCCTTGATCATGATCTCAGCTGTCTGATTCACTAGCGACTCCTTTGGCAACCACAACAGGGAGAATGTCTAGAAATAAATTGTAGCCATTTTGATTCAGACAATAAGAGACCACTTACCAAATGACTGCATTTACACATTTAATGAAAATCGGTAAAAAAGGTTGTTTCCAGCTTGCCTCCACTATGGTTATTCGTCTTGAATGACTTGAGGATCTTGTTGAGCCACTCGAATAGAAACATCCAGAAATCATGTAAAGGGTCAAAGTTTCGCACAAAGGAGGCCGTATGGGTAGTGAAGTGGTGATTTGGCTTTAGTGCACTTGTTTCATATAGCTACAATTAAGGTTTAGCCATCTCTCGTACATGTAGAAAGAATTAGTACTTACCATGATTAGCTCGGTACAATATTCTCGAAGTAGGTCATTAGTGATGTTGATATTATTGTCAGTTAATGAGTGTTTGAGGAGAATCTGGAGTGCACTGCAGAGCTTCAGGAAATTTGCTGGATCATCAGGATATAGTGTGAACTTAACTTCCTCATCAGTGGATTCAGAGGTTGGACGTGATTCTTCAACTTCAGGGTTTGAAATGCTCTCCAGATGATTGATCTCTGGCATCTGGAGACCACACTTGCTGTGCTATGTTGAAGATATTTCAGGTCATTGCCATAACACCAAACAATTGTCCTACCTGTTGTAAAGCCTTTTTCTGAGCTATGAGGCAGGCTTTTTCGACCTTCTTTGCTTCTTGAGCCCGTAACTTCTCTGCCTTTTTGCAGTCAGCAGCTTCAGCCTTTTCCCTGGTGATACAAGCTTTTTCAGCAGCTACAACCTCTTTACCTTGCACTTTCGCTTTCTTGAGTGCTTTAGTATCCGCAGCCTTACATTCTGCATTGGCTACTCTTTCTGCTTTAAGTTGAGCAATAGTTTTGATGTGATCACTGAGAATCTGGAAGAATTGTCATCTGAGAGACATGCCGCCCAAAGCTGGGATCTATAAATAGTAAGATTAGCCACACGATGAAATGACATGACAACATTGCCATGAGCAAACTTGAACACACAAGCCCAACCTCCTGACCTAAATAACTCCTAACACACCTGAGATGCACAATCACAACCCACGACTACTGTACATGACAAGAAAACAAGAGGATATACGACAATTGGCCCATAAATGGTTGATAATAGTAACCACTGGTCTGCAGTAAGCGAACCACCAGACAGCATGCCGATATCAGTTGGAAGCTTTCCACATGTTCCCAGGAGAATAAACTATTGAGGGAGAAGATTAGAATCACTTGAATATGTACAGAAATACTACTACTTACCTCAGGAAGCATCTGATGTAGGACTCTGAGTTCGTAATTGGGCCGGAGTATCTTGGACTGCACCCATATCTGATAGAAGTGCATTTTGACGAGACCTTGATATAAAAGGTGAGTGGCAATGAGTAAACAGTAGAGGGTAATACCTAGAAATAGATTGTGCATTGGGTTGACAACAATCTGATCAATAAGACTGAAGTAGGGAAGTTGTGAAAGTTGTGAGAAGCGGGTTGCAAAACTCTTCACAAAATTTTTGCATGTGGCAAGGGTTGTCAATCAAGAGTATTCCTGTCCTAGGTGTCGTTGTTCTGCATCAGTTCATGGAGGAAATGCTACAGATGCAATGACCGTGGTGAGCAGTTCAGGAGA
Source organism: Boletus rex-veris (assembly GCA_038088795.1). Taxonomy (NCBI): domain Eukaryota; kingdom Fungi; phylum Basidiomycota; class Agaricomycetes; order Boletales; family Boletaceae; genus Boletus; species Boletus rex-veris. Next base: position 73,154 of record JBBPJQ010000011.1, read on the forward strand.
GAATGGGATTTGTTGTATCATACCATCTCTTTGAAATGCTTTTGGAGTGTTTTTATTGACTTGCGTAATCCAGCAGCATATACAGAAATTGGTATGGCTATAAGAGCCGAAACTCCCTATCTTATGTGCAGTTGGCTTATCACAAGCTACTGCCACAAGAATTACGTGTATGAGATGACCTGAGATAGAATAAATGATAGCTAGGATAAGAGTCAAGAACACAAAAAAAAATCTTGCGGGCACGAGGGAGTTGGAACCTTGATCCCATCTTTCCATAATTGCAAGAGATCCAATACAACTGGTCGAAGAAATCTTTGGATTTCGTCAGGATTCTGCTCCTTTAGGCCAGGAAGAATACTTGTTAAAAGAAGATTGGCCATCCGATATCTGAGTACAAGAAAGTTACAACTCAACATCTAACATAATAGGTCTTGCTCACCTGTATTTTGGAGGAAGGTTACATATAGAGAACGACATTGGACAGGATGAGTGTGAGGGAGCAATATTACTCCGAATATATGAGAACCTGTTGTTGAAAAAGTGAGTAGGGCTGTGGAAATGAAATAGGCTATATATCAAACCAATCCACACCTAAGGTAACTCCAATTCGAAGTTTGCCCTTTGGCCCATTTCGTTCATTTGGTTGATTTGAGAAAAAGAGAGATCCATCAGGGGCTTTCAGCTTGGTTCAATAGACATCACCATCAAATATATCTGTGTAGAGACTCAGCATCCGAGATTTAGTTTGCCAAACATCAAGAGACTCTTCAAGCCCTGGGATCACAAGAAGAGAATGGATTTGAAGTGAGAGTGGTAGATATGGATACTTGACAACTGGGATTTTGCTTGAGTGATGGTTGCCCTGTTTAGTTTTCTCGGGAAGAAATAGACAAGTTGAACATGTAGTACACTCGTCTTGTGTATGTGGAGATCCTGCCAGAGGGTAAACTTCACGGCAGCCAGAACACATAGGCAGAATAGTGATAGGCATGTCGAGGTCTAGAACATGATTTTCTGATTGGAGGGTAACGAATGGGACGTCGAGCGTGGGGCAGAGAAAAGTGACCAAACAGGCAATGATTGAAAGGAAAGCATTACACACAGCATGAGGTAGATGCCATTGAAGATGGAGCCATGTTGTAAGCACATAAATGACCATGATGTGCTGAGGAAGTTAATTAGAAGTCGGTCATATCTGAGTGAACAACTCAACAGATGGTTGGAAAGGGTCCAGATTATCTTCATGAGACCAAGTATCTGTGCTTGTGACCATAGTAGGATCTTCATCATTGGGATGATCATGATCATCATCGGTATCGGTTGATGGGTCTTCTTCATGGCATTCCTCGAATCCATCGAATCCATAGGTTGATTGACCAAGATCAGGAAGGTCCCCAAACCCATTTGATGTCTTCTGTGGGTGGGCAGTTTGAATCTCTTCAGTAAACCTCTCGATCTGATGCCTGATCATCCGCTGTTCTGGGTCCAGAGGGAGCGTATGTGCAAAGTACCGATTAAGAGACCAAGCACCATTCGCAGTAAGTGTGTTGGCACGAGTGTAGTAGTCGACAGCATCCAATGGTGCCTCTGGGGAGTGAAAGTTAGGACCAAGATTGGGTAATAAAGATCCATGGACTTGAATGTCGAGGTCCTCCTGAGTGAGTATGCCGTGATCGAGCATTTCCTGTTCAACAACACAAGATGAGACTGGTGGAGGATCGGGAAAGTTGAATGTGGGAGGTAGTATTGGGGCACATTCAGGATATGGCTTGACAAGTGATGCGGCTTGCTTTGAATCGATAGACCGAATTGCTGGAGCTTTGGCCAAGTCTCAATTTAAGTTCTGGGATACCATGGTCTGCATGTGAAGGTCCTTGCACTCGTGTGTCCTCTTCATCAAGGGCTGGACATATGCACCTTTACAGCCATGGCTGCAACAGTCACAGTAAACCAGGGCAGGCATGATGGTAGGGGGTTTGTCAGTATGGGGGATATCATTGTATCAATGTGAAGTGGGTCACCTGACTTATTGCTGATGATCTCGGGCAAATGTGTAGTAAAGGGCTCGATTAAACACAGATTATATACTAGTAGTTATACTAGTAGTTATTAGGCTAGCACTAGGATGATTTATTTGCTGGGCGTGATATGCTTTCATTGGAATATTTCTCAGTAATAAGAATATTTAGACAAAGTAATATATGAATCGACCAACCTTCCTGATCGCCTCAATTGCAGCAAGGATTTCTGAATCACTCTGGTTTGGTAGAGCTTGATGAGTCATTTGCATTGCTGGTTTTTGCAGTGAGGGTTATTTCGACAAGCATCTTCTCATTACTAATGATATGCGTTCAATCATCTGAAGAGATATGAGTAGAGCAACTTGGAAATCATGTAGATGACTAACCAGGACACTGTGGTTGGTGCTGAAGTGTTTTTACAGGTTCAAGTAATGGGCGAATTTCAATCATCTACATAAAAGTGAGTTGATATGACAAGAGCTGAGTAAATAGATACTCAAGTACTCACCAATGGACCAGGAGTTTCAGGTGTAAAGGTGACTCAATACATACCAGGATATCTGAGAGGCAGTTCAATCACAACCTTGTTCTCTAAGAAAGCACATAGTGCACTGCTATCCATACTTTGCATTGGTAAGAGCAAGACTTAGTAGAAAAAAAAGCTGACAACTAGTATTGGAGATCTGGAGGTCCGGATTGCGGAATGCTGGAAAAAGGGAGTGGATTTTCAATTGGATTGAGCTCATATACCCAGGCTGACTCAATGGGAGATCGATGGATAATTTCGATGGGTTTAGGATCTGGTTAGGCTGAACAGAGTTTGAAAATCCTCCTTCTCAACAACCCCTCCAGATCCTGTCTGGTTAGTCACTCTAGCTCTGGACAGTTGGATTACTAAGATTATCTCCATACAAGTACAATAGAGTTAAAAAGTTGTTTCCACAGTGATTGTTGAATAGTAAGAGCAGACCCAATGGGCAGCAGGAATCTGTTGAGAAGGGAAAGCTAATATTCATCTTGATTCTTCTGTTTTGCAGTCTCTCTCTCTAGTCAGACTGTCTGCACATTACGAATGTGAAAGGGTACAGAAAAAAAGGCTAGCACATGAATGGTATATTCTACCAAGAATTTCATCAGCTAAAAGATCAAATATGAGTGTGTTGCTCTCTAAGCAATGATGTCACAGACCTACTCAACCCTCCCATGACTGGTTCATGGTGGCTCCCATCTTCCACTGGTAGTGATTTGAAATCAAACTGTATGACAGTGTCACCTTGTTCATTGTGAAGAAACACCTTGAAAACAATATCTATGATGTTCATCCACTGAATGCCTTTATCAGTCACACAATATTGTCATGGGTCCAACAGGGACACAATCCCTGTAATTGGATCTAAACTCCTGCTTTGAAAGCTGGAGTTCTGTGGTAATAGCAATGTATCTGGCTCAAGTCAGTGAATTGCAAGGTGTCACATCTGCTATATCTACAAGGATGAACAGCTTTTGTAACAACATAACAGATGGGTTCACATCAGTCATAGCAATCACTTTCTTGATGACTTTTGTCTGATCCTATGAGAATGCAGTTTCAAGAAGCCAGATAGATGATATAGCTAGAAGAGACTGAGACTGGCTCTTCATCAAACAAGTATATGATGACCCCTGAGGCACTGGGATTTGTATTTGTGGTGGGGAGGATTTCTCTGGGGAGCAGATTTACATCATAGAATCAAAGCTGAGGGTGTTATGCTTGGCCCGGATAGGGACAAATGTAGCCTTGAAAGATGGTTCAAAGGGGTACGAGGAAAGCATGCACTTAATGGTAGCATGACTGAGGAAGACACTCCACTCAACAGTGGGAGCGACTGGTTCAAAGGTTCAAAGGTTCAAAGAGCTGGTCTAAGGCCAGAGGGGTTCAAGGTTCAAAGGCGATGAACAAGGAGTTCGAAGGAGTCTTAGAATAAGGACGAGGTAGTTTCAAGGAGATCTAAGCTAAGAGTACAAGGTATTGGTATCGAGGTTTTATATACTCGAGTACAAGTGTTCAGGGCAAGCATAGAAGGTAATAGAACATGGAGGAAGGTTGTCACTGACGAAGCAAGTGAGATAAGAGATAAGAAGATAAGGCAATAAGGAGATAAGGCCTTAGCTGATGAAGCAAGTGAGATAAGAGATAAGAAGATAAGGAGATAAGGAGATAAGGCGATAAGGCCTTATGAAATGTGGATGAGTCAGCGATGAAAAGAAAACAAAGTCCCAAGATGAGGATTGAATGTAAAAGTACAAGTGAGAGGAAAGAACGAGTTATAACAGAGGGTATCATCAGAAGGATGTCTGTCATTGTCAATAGCAGTCAGATTGTCATCTTTGACATCTGAGGAGTCTTCTGAGCTGTACAGCATTGATAGTGTTTTGGGCATGGATGGCTGTTGTTTTGTCCTGTATGTGTTCAAGAAGGGCAACACTTATATAGAGACTGGTTGGCAACTCATTGTAACTGCCAGTCCAGTTATGTCCAGTTCCCAGACTGTTGTACAACCAGTTACCAAGTGGACTTTGAAACACTAACCTCAAGCCTCAAGCACCAAGCAGGTCAGGCTGTATATAAATGTGTCAATCCAAAACTTACTGGAGACTTTGTGTCATCAGCAGGCTGAAGGTCCATTCTAATGAGCAAGGAAGTGTTCTGTGTTCATTCTGACCCCTCTGACTAGAAGAAGTCAAAGCAGCAGCTGAAGACCCTGGACTTGATAGATAACATACTCTGCCAGTTCACCATTTAGTTTGTGAGACAACCTTTAATGATACATACATATCAGCATCATATATAATGCTTTAGGGGCTCCAATAACAATAACCTGGTTTTTCCTGTCAATGTGGATTTCTGACTATGGTAATCCAGGGGCTGTAGTAGGGAAGCATATTCCATGCTTGCAGGAGACATTTGCTGATAGCTCTTTCTTAGATTTTTAAATTCTTAGAAGACCTCTTCAATGTTATATGTAAGTGAATCTTGTAATGTGATGCTAGTGATATATACATCCTTATGGTCATCCAAGATCTTAAACCTATGAGTATGATGCCTGACTTGCTAAGACAAGGATATATGAAATGAGGTGGAATGTGAAAAATTGGAGTTATATTAACTCTTAAAAAGCGAAATAATAACACAGGGCAAAATGATCATTGGTCAATTTCATTTTTCCTGAGTTAAATGCAATTTTTCATTACTACACTTTTCACCTCACAGGGCACTTTTCCTTTCACTTCTTAAGAACTACTCTCAGACCACAGTCAACTTATTCCAGATAGGATTCATGGTATATACACCCCAAGTTGTAATTTGAGTTATGGCTGTTAACTTGGATCTGGGCCCTTTTAACCACTGCCAGAAATGGCAGCTTGAAGGGCACCATCAAACTAATGTGCTTTTCTTAGGCAACATATGACCTTGTTATGCATCCCTCACTGCCCAGCAGCATATATAGTGCTAATGTGTAAGATCAGCCAAAATCACTATCAAAATAACACTCAACATACCCTCTAGTTGGTGTAGTGAAAGTGATTACCACAAATTCATTTTGGAACCCTCAGATCAACCTCTTCCAATGGATAACAAAGAGAACATGAATACTCCATTTAAAATATTCAACTATGTTTGTTGGAATATCCATATGGTGCAGTCATACAGCCACCACATTATATAATCACATAGTACATCTGAACTTTCATCTCATAGCTAAACACCTCAGTGGAAAACCAGTGAGTATATTTAATGATTTACTTATTTATCTACATTAGTACTTACTGTCTATACTATTCTGTTAGGGCATCAGCATGGTGTCCAGGTGGACTTTGTGAAACAGTCCACTGATCACTGGGATGGTGGGTGGAATGTGGAAGTGGAAGTGGTTCATCTGACTTACTTGATAACTAGATCTGAAGACAAGACTGGCAGGTTTGAAGATCTGAAGTGGTGTAGAGCTATTGGAAACTGGAGTAGATCAGAGCTGTGATTATAAGTACAGGAGTAAATACTAGATATGAATAACTCACCTCAGTCAATGCCAAGAGGACAGAACGACTGAGGTACTATGGTATGGAATCGAGGGTTTATATAGTGTGTAGTGAAGAGACACTTGTACCTCAATTAGTAGAGTAATTGTAAGGATCATGCCACATAATATAGTGATATATATGCACTCTGAAGCTTGGATGAGTCCTAACTCCAGAGGTAGAAACAAGTCAGTCATGTATATCTGTATCCAGAGGTATCTCTGGGCTTCAGACTTGGTGGTATTTTGTCACTTGACACTTGTGGCAGGTTCAGATGAACCACTTGACATTTTCAACCAACATAGGCCATTAGAAGTGCAGCAAGAGCCTAGTCTGGACTGTGGAGACACCTTTGTGCCCTAGGTTGTCACAAGGAATTTCCATGCAGGAAATTTTCAAACTGTTCTGTTCTAACTTCTGAGGTTGGTATGACACATATGGCAGAATCAGCCCTTAATTCCAACAGTGATGTATAAAAAATATGGTTGCTTAGCAACACAAAGCAGAACCATGGGACACTTCATAATATGTCACCATTGCCTCGAGCACAGTCTTATGGGTATAATTGGATGATGAGAGTACATAATGGATTATTGTCCCAGCATCAGACCTCTGGCACAGAGACAAAGGTTTGTAAGGTAAGAGTACTGAATTATTGCCCCAGTGCCAGACCTCTGGTGCAGAGATGAAGATTAGTAAGATGCAAAGTGTACATTCATCATGTACCTGATAAGAAATACCACCAACTTGAAATCAAGTTGGTTGAGTATATGGACATTGGATATGCTAAGCACTTGAATGGGAAGGTGTACGTGTTCATCAGAGTGGGTGCATACTTGAATCTAGGGATCCAGTTGTATTTAATGAGAACAATATCAACAGTCCTATCAGAGTCACCCACTAGTGCCCAATCAAGCAATCTCACTGTTGAAAATAAAATATCTTGTAACAATCACAAGTCTGACTGGCAAGTATTCCTGTGATATATGATACAGAATGTCTGACAGAAATATGTAAGATGAGGACAATGTGTCATACATGCTTGTGACATGTGCTGCCAAAGTAATAAACAAGGCTTGATAATTGGAAGAAAAGGAAGAATGTAAAATTTAAATTATTAAAATTCTAAATGCAAAGACCAAATTATTGAACATGATTGAGAAGGAAGGTTTATTTTATGAGGTTTGTTGACACAGGTAAGTCATACCACAACACTGGCTGCGGGTCATGCACATCATTCACCACACTGAAAACAACAAATTTAAGAGCCTAAGAACTATGTTCTCATTCCACTTACATATGTATGTGAGAATTGTGTCTTGACCACTTGCCAATCAATCCTTGGGCACCTGGCAACAGGAAAGAAAAGTAGTTCAGGGCTGAAAAGATTCATGTGCTTCTAATTTTGTAATTGTGACACTACATTTGTGATAGGCACCTATGGCAAGACAACTGGCACATAAGAGTAGTTCATGTGTTCAGAAAGCATAATACTTGTATTCTGACAGTCATTGAGATTAGACTCTATTAATTCCCACATAAATGTGTTCAAGCCAAGAGTTTTATTGCAGCAGTCTATAGATCCTTCTTGTCATCTTAAGAAAATCTAGTATAAATGCAATGAGGTCAGTTGGGTACATGGTAATATGGCATGAGAGTCTGTAACATGGCAGCCATCATAAGTAGTACTTGTGAGACCTTAATAGTCATATTTACCATGTCAAGGGATGGGTCATGCACATCACTCACCATTCTTAAATCATCAAATTAACATCTCATTGATGAGACATTTTTGGAACTATGGTCCAAGCATCATTTCAGGTTAATCACATCTGAAGTGTTTGGTTCCATAGAGTTCAAGGACTCAAAGGGTATAAGGCAGACCTAAAGACATACTGGTCAAAAGTATTACAGTATTGCTTGTATGAGTCAAGGAAGATTGGTGCAGGTAAAACAAGCAATGAGGCAACACTTATCAGCAACATGGCAAAGAAGGTTGAATAGGTACAATCAGAATATCTCTTCCAATCTAAACCATACATAGCAACACTACCTCTTCCTAGCACATTTCTCTTGCCAAACATTCTCTCATTGTTCATCAATTCCAGATCACTTGGGTTGAGCCCAATGTCAAGTATGCACTTCAATCAGCCACTCACACACGAATTTTAAACAATGCTCTCAGTGAATTGTTAGTACATGTCAATCAAGACATCAATGTTGAAGTCAAGGTGAGCGTCATGCTCTAGTCATGTGCATGGCCCAGGATGGTGTATTCTCACCCTGTGGCACATGTCTGCACATGCTTTCGAAGTTTGAGCCCTACTGAGTCACAGCATGACAACAAGTGCTGCTAAGCATACTGTGAATCCAGGGTTACATACCCAGCTAATACCCTGCTAACACCCAAATGACAGCTTCTATCAGACAATATGAATACATGAAGGGGGGACTTGACCCACTCAACTTAACAGGATGACCCTGAGAGCCTGGGGTTGTTTTTTGTCTGTCTGTCTTTTCTGTTTACTTTTTTTTTTTTTTTTTCCCTCCATTCTCATGTCTTCAATGTAGAAAGCTCAGAGTTCCCTTTTTCCCCCTGTCAATGTCATTCTGGGCACTGTCCCTATTCTGCCTAACATTTTCTTTCTCTTTTTAGGTCCCGACAACAATGATTGAAATCAGGATCAGGATCAGTTGACCTTCCTGTGACTCACCCACCATGGGCACAATTATTGCCAGAATATGATCATATCTCTAACCACCAGTGATATCAATATAAGTTATTCATTTAGATATGTTGTTATTTGAGTGGGCCTCACTGAGTATGCACAACATTTTATTCTGTATCCCTTCCATCTTACAGGAGTAAGAAGTAGTAAGCCATATTTTCTCAGTCACTGTCAAACCAAGTACAAATCTTTTAAAGATACCATGCAGCAAGTGGTACAGTAATTGAGATGCATGTTGAATTTTCTCACAGCACCCATTAAAGTGGTTGATGAAGAGTATCAACAACTGAAAGCAGAGCTGGCATGGGCTCATCTTTCCAACAGACCTATGAAACACTGGACAAGTATTTCTTTGAAGACTAAATGCAAGCTTACTTGGACAAGATTTACATCAGAGTCAAACAGGGTGATATGTACCTCAGCAAGTTTTTGCAAGCAGTGAAGCACCCCTGAGGAGCAAGCAAATACTTTAGGACTTCTGAAGCAGAATCATACTACTAGCCAATGAGGAATCAGGCTTCTGAAGGGATCTTTCATGAAGTAATTGAAGATGAAGGTGGGTTTTATCTGGTGAGACTAGTAATCAAGAAACAGGTGTTGAGGAACCTTCAGTGCAATGCCATCATATGTGCCATAGCTACCAAACTAAAGGCATGACAACATGGGCTGATGGAATCGAGTAGTACCATCTTGGTCATTTTCTACAACACTATCCAGTTCCAAACAAGATTTTCATGTATACTCTCAGTTGACAACTGAAGAGCATCAAGAGCATAATCCATTATTGTGGTGAGTAGAACAACAACATGTACAGCATATATAAACTGACTTGGCAGTCATGGGTCCATTTAATAAAACTGATGACTTGACTATGATGCAAGACCATCACCAGACTCAAAGCCAGAGGCCCTAATAGGTCATGGAGTTTGACCACACAGGTATGTGCCACACTATCTGGATATATGACCTGCCAGTATGTTGTGCTTAGACAGACTACTTTCTTCTTACCCTTGCCCTTATTATCACTTTGACATTGCAATGCTCATGCATGGGCCTTTGTCCTCAGATTCTAAATATTTCTGATAAACATGGTGTGTTGTGATCACTGCATGGAATACTTGCCACTATTTCATAGTCAGACTCACAGTCCTCTGCCTTGTCTTGCATCTACAAGCTCTTTGGTGAGATGTGGTTCAATCAACATGATGAAAAAACATATTTCACCTCAACCTCCATGTCCTTGTCAGTGAAAACTGTATATGTGTATGGGCTGCTGGCATATCATACCAGTGATGTTGGATGACACCTACTCAAAGTTGTACTTTCTTTCAGAAAAAACCAGTCCTACATGATCTTGATATTATTTTAAACTGGTCTTTTGAACAGACTGCAACTTGTTTACTATATAATGGCGTAAGAGTCATGCTTTGGATATGTGAGCCAAGTTAAGATTTAGTACACACTCATAGCTTCTGATCAGTCCTTGGGTCATGGGAATCAGATTGCAGGGTCAGGAGATATGGCTATTTTTGCAACACATATCATTGTAACGAGGGTAAAATCATTTTATGATGTTTATATAAAATCAGGAAAAATAGCTAAAATTCTGAATGAATTAGGATATGTGCCCCTGAATGGGGTAGTATAGGGGCATCAATCTGGTCCTGAAAGAGACCGGTTTGAACAAGTTGCTATTAAAGCCTTGGAGCTCAGTCATGTTGAGCTTATTAAATATATAGAAGTCACCATTGAATAGATTGCTCCAAGAATGGAGAATGGGATGATGTGAAAGAAAATTGTGTGGCTTCACCCCCTGTCATAGCCCAGTGGTGCTGGGTTTTCACTCCCATTCTTGTAAAGGACTGTACATAGATGCAAGACAAGGCAGAGAAGACTGATTTTGATAAGATAGTGGCAATTATTCCACTCTCAGGAGAATGTAAGTCCACTCGATGGCAGGACAGTCAATGATTACCCCCTGTTGTAACATTCCTGCAGCATGCAATGGGGCTATAAAAATTAGAAAGAGCGAACAAAGCTATATTTTGTTCCTTCATTGGGTCCAGATTTGGTTGTTATTTTGCTCATAATGCCAGTTCCTACATGGGTGTTGTGATCAATGACAGTGATATATTTGCCAAGTGTTTGTTTGTGATGATCTACTTGGCAGATTGGAGAGTTGCTCTGGCATTCCAACCTCCAGCTTTTTCTGCTGCAGAGCACAATTTAAATTTGAGAGATATGAGATGTTTTCCAGTTTTGATAATGATCCTTTAGTCCATAATACTTCTCTCAATCTTTTGTTGAAAGTGGCACATCCTTTGATTGGGAGTAAATATCAATTTGAATGCCAAGGATACTGGAAATGAGGATTATTGATATCAAGATCCAATGAAGCACAGTATATTCCACTCTCAATGTTATTCAATCACTCTCTTGGAGCCTAATCCCAATGTTCAGTCATCAACCACCTAATTCTATGTTTCCTATATGCAAGCCAACAACCAGCTCTGAAAATCATGCAGCCACAGGCCCATAGTCAGATTGCCCACATGTCCTTCACTTTTAGTATGATAGTATTCCTGCCAGGCATTCCCCATCCAGGCTGTGTAGTTTTTAAACAAAATCACACAGGGCAGCAGCTATCATCATACCTATGCTACCAAGGCAAAAATTATTATCAAAGTGTGTGGATTCAATTAAAAAACCTAACTGAAAGAGAAATAATGTTACGCTCGCCCTGCCCTACTATCTATCTCGTTCGCACTCATTCGCACTCAAGACACATGATCTTGCTGGATCTTATCTTATCTAGTCACGTGATCACCTGGTATCACATCTCGCCCAGTCACGTGCTCAGACATGTTCCCACCTCATGGACACCGTGTGTTCACCTCACCTTTACCTCACCTTGTCCTCGTGCCCACTAGGCTGTGCCCACGCACACTCCTCATTGTTTCCTCATGTCATTGGCTATGCACCGTGTGCATACATCATGTTCCCTTCTATTGATTCATCTTATTTATCATCCAATAGCAATAGACACTCATATCTCGACAGTGCTTATCACTTGCCTCGCCTCTTACACATGTACCTACACAGCATGGTCTGTGTACCTTTCTCCATAGTATATAAAGGCTCGCTCTAGCACCATGTATTTCCCAGTCTTGTTCTCTTGTTATTTCCCTTGTCTCCTCCTAGTCCTAGTCCTAGTCCTTGAATCATATCAGAAACATTAACTTGCCTTCTTCACGTGATTATCTTCTTACCGAATTTCTTGACATCAGACAAACTCATTGCAAGTGCCACATAGCTGTGAACCGCACAGAACAAACAACTGTTTTATCATAGAAGGATATTAGGTTGTTTCAAATAATGGGAGCACATTCAAGGTTTCAAAGAATAAAAATGAAAAATGAAAGTTTGAGGGGTACTCCCAAAGAAATTCATAGCTCCTTAGCATTTCTCTTATTTTGCTTGCCCAGTAAACATTGATAGTTTGGGCTACCAGTACACTGGCAGGGCATACATATATATAATCTTGAACGCATATTATATTTTGCACATCATTTTCCATGTTTTGTACTTGATTGATCCATTTCAGAGATTTGGCAACTGTGTCATCCATGGCTAATCAAAGTACAGATAATATGGTCCATGTGAGGACAGTGAGAACTACATTTCACATGCCTACTGTGAACCATGATTCACATGGGATACAAGTCAGAAACTAATCTTTCAAATAACCAGTTGTAAACTGGTTGCAACTGATGTAGGACTGTTTTGGGCTAGTTTTTTTGGTCCAGTTGCCAGTTGCAGGCCCTTGGGACCTTCTCAGGATCGGTATCAGACCAGTTGCCTAATTAGGAAGGTCAAAAACCAGACTGGACTGGACTGGACTGAACTGGACTTTAAAACACTAGTTGTGAAAGAGTAGAAAGGGGCTTGTGCAGGCAATGTGGCTTACTTGTGGTGGAATTGAGAGACACAAGGGTAGAGGAGGTGAGTACTACTGGGGTAGTTCACAGTAATGGCAATAGTGATAAGGTCTGAGCTGACAATGTTCTTAGTGACTACAAGATTGCTATTCAAGTCTTGTCAAAAAAAGCACTTGACTATTTCTGCCAGTGCTGAAATGGATTGAAGGTAAGTGGGAAAATATATCTGTTTTCTTTAACCTTTCAAACATATAAGAGGTCATGAAGGTAGTCTATTGGAGTGAAGCCATTGAAATACTTGGTAAGCTTACACTTTCTTGATTCCAAAAGATGTTTGAACAGTGTAACTACAAGAGGATGAGATCCCCCAGAAAGTGGAGAATCCAAACAAGTCCTAAAATCAGTTGCAACCAGTTGCAATCGGTCCTTTGAACAACCTGTCATCTGACCTCTATTCCATGGGAATCACACTTCGCAGTAGTTACACAGATTGTAGTACAGACTCAGGGGGTTCTGTGGACCTAATATCCACCCAAATCAGTCTACATCATCATGAGATACACCTATTTTAAACTGGCATGTCATTATTAAATCCATAGAAATGTCATAAAATCTATATTAGTGAATAAAATTGAAATAAATTGCCTTTAATTCTGAAAAAATTAGGGGTGACAGTCCTAATTAGGGAGTGTGGCTGTACAGTGGTTGCAACCAGTTGCAGCCAGTTTTGGACCAGTCTGTTGAATTTCCATAAAACTAGACAACTGCAACTGGTCTAATACTTAAAGGTAGACAACTCACAACTGCAGTTCAGTTGCGAATCACTCCAGTCCAGTCAAGTTGCCAGTCTTTTGCATGTTGCGCAACTAAACCTTTGATCACTAACTACTGGCACTACTTTAGCATTAGTAAAATTACAGAGCTGTACAGAAAATTACAGAAAAATGTTACCAGTAGTTTTTCCATCATAGTGCATTCACAGAGGTCCATAGAAGTCCACAAAGGCCCACAGAACTCATTTCACAACTTGTCCAAAACATGTTCTGTAGTAGGTCTATATAGACTGGATAGGAGGGGATTTTCTGTGGCAATATCAGAGATTTGCTAATGAGGAGTCTTGGAAAATCTGGCCTTGAACTTCGGAACAGGTAAGGTATGCCTCTAAGTCCAAGTTCTAATCAAGGCCAACTTTGATCTTTTACTTGGATGTCCATTCCATTGTCTTGTTAGTGCTACTACAAACAACTTTCTGAATGGTAGTCAGGATATCACTTTGCATGATTCTAACACCAGAAAAGAGTACAAACTTCCAACCTGTCCATGGCAGGAAGGTTGTCTGAGATGTCATCATGGTATGCATTGTCACAACCACCAAACAGTGGTGGTGCCTTATCTATGATGCCTGAGGCATTTTCTTCTCTATTTAGGAGTTGTGAGAACTTCACCACGATGAATCCGCGCCATCTCCCCTTTGACCACCTGGAAGTCGATCTTTAGGACGGGGAACCTCACATATATAAGACAACACATTCATCCTGTTTCGCCCATCAACTCACACTCCCATACATCATAATAATGGATTCACTCTTACTCCTCCTCATCAATTGGGCCATTGAGCTCTATTTCTACTATTATCTCTACACTTTTACCCCTTTCTATGATGTCATCACATCCTTTCTCTTTCCTAACCATGATTTCACTACATTTCATCTTCTTTATCTTTTGTTTCAAAGTCTTTTCACTCCTACTCACTTGAGATATGTCACCCCCTTGCCAGGACTCCTCCCTTGCCGCTTAATCCCTTTTGATGAAGGGTACTGGACAAGATGCCTGCATGTTTCCCACACCAAGTCCTCACGATCACATGGACCACTCACCTCCACCATCCTATCGTTCTCCTCATCATCATTGGATCAAGATCCACCCCCATCTCACGGCACACCCTCATCCTGGGATGACCCTACCTACTGGGACCCCAATGTCAACAATGACTATGCAGATGCATGGGGACAGGAAGACGATCAGTGGGAACCAATGCCAGGTGAATCAGAGACAGGTCTCCCAATCCCTACCAACCCGGACTCGTATCAGATCAAGCTCCACTTCCTAGATCCAAGCCCAATGTTGATGTACAACTGGACACTTCGTCAACACTTCGAACCGGAATTCATGTTCTTCTTCCCTAATTCCCAGCCATACTCTAACCCATTGCTGGTCGACGAGGGAGAATCTGGAATCCATACCTGGGGCAATGACGGATCCATGCCGGGCAGTCCAGTCATGGCTGCTATCAGTCTGCACTCATCTGATGACAAGATATTCCAGAACTTGGCAGAATTTTGATCAACCAGGATGTTTGATCTTAGGATGGGGAAAGTGTT
This sequence comes from Boletus rex-veris, assembly GCA_038088795.1. Classification (NCBI taxonomy): domain Eukaryota; kingdom Fungi; phylum Basidiomycota; class Agaricomycetes; order Boletales; family Boletaceae; genus Boletus; species Boletus rex-veris. Next base: position 88,279 of record JBBPJQ010000011.1, read on the forward strand.
ACAACCGCTACTCAAGCATAATGGACTTATCATTTTTCTTTCATTCTCAACCCCTATCTATTCCTTTCACGCATTCACATGCATTCCTTTCATCTCCACTTCTATCACACATGTGTATCTAATCTCCCACATTTATGCTTCTCATTCATATTAAATCCACACCACAGCCTCATGCTGCCACATACATGCACATCACACATGCCAGGCTATGTACACAGGTATATCACGTGACCCAGTGTCCAGCATATTTACTATATATAGCAGTAGTACAGTACGGTATGTGCGCACATGTACTTACTATATAAACCCCAATGCAGCACCAGAGAACACTAGTCTTGTTCTCTTGGAGTTTCCTTTACAGGCAACTCTACTTCTCTTTCCTTGTCTTTTTCTCTGTGCAAGTGACCTAGTGATGACCTGCATGAAATTAGTATCGTGCTGAGTCAGGACATGAATCTTTAGATTTCCAGCATAATCTACAGCTGGAAAATTCTGTTATCTCATGTACAGGTAGACCACTATGTAGGCTACCTTCCCACCAAGTTTCATTTTCTTACCCCCAAACCTCAAGGAGATATTTACAAATCATTGGTGAAGTCCCTTATGCTAGTGTATACTACACTATCTTTCTGTACTCTTTTATTAGCTTCCCATATATAGGAAAGCCCCTATATAGATTACATTATCACGTATTGCATTGCTTCATCTGCACAGCCCTCAAGTCACATGGTCATTGCTACATAGCATTGATTCTGATTGACTCTATTTATGAGATTATAGGGTTTGGGTGTTTCCATGGAAATGCACAGCCTTAAAGCTGTGCAGAGTTCTGCTTTTTGTGCACAGCCTCAAGGAGTGGATGAGTAAGTGCCAAGCCAATCATTACCAATCATTGTTCCTAGCTATCCAATAGCAATTCAGCCTCAATGAGTGGACTGGCTGTGTGCATAGCCCAAAAGCAACTGCATAAGGAAGCACAGCCTCATGTAAAAACAGTATATAAGGAGTGGATTCTGCCAGCAAGAAATCATCTGAATATAGATCTGAAATAAGAATCTATTCAGAACATCTATAGAGCTAGATTAGAAAGCTCATTAGACTAGACTAAGTAGCACTACTACTACTAGCTAGTCACCTGTATTAGGTAGCTTGTACTAA